>CAAKHF010015975.1:0-16513 GCA_901007745.1 Hippocampus kuda
AATCATTCTCTTTCTCTAGAAATGTTATGTGAAAAATGTTTTTTTTTTTGTTGTTGTTGTTGCGTGTCCTCAAAAGTAACTTCAAATCCTCTATTATGAAATGAACCTGAAGTGATAAAACACTGCTAGAGGAGTGAAACGCTATTTGACAGCTTATCATTCTGTTACGTCTTTGTCACTTTGTAAGTAGTGCACTCACACGGGCGCGTGCGAATGCACACACACACACACACACACACACACACACACACACACACACACACACACACACACACACACACACACACACACACACACACACACACACACACACACACTCACTCAAACTGTGACTATTTTAGTCATTCTAATTGCTAAAATGAGATTGGCTGCCTCCGGGTAGGTGTTGAGACAATCAAACCATGCAAGGATTAAAGAAGAGATTAATACACAGAGCAGGAAATTAAACTTCAGCAACTTAAACGATATTCAAGACCGCTGCTCTCTTTTCACTGCAGGCAGCTGCATTAATAAGCGCCGAATATGTTAAGGCGCCCAAACTATCAATCAATCAAACTGATGTGTAATTTAAGAAAAGGCCTTTTTTTTCGTATTAATTTGGTTGGTGTATTGCTCAAATATTCTGAATGGCTGAATGAGTAGCAGATGTGATTTCAGTTTTTACTTTTTTTTCATTGCCGCATTGTTAAGGAGCTGTGGGGCAAATTACAGAGATGGCATACTGATGGTACATTTAATATGTATTCACAAGTCCGCATTTACTGTCAGGATGAAATGGTACTAGCCCAGATGGAGCGCGGTTTTTGTACTCGGGCTCAGAATTCATGCAGTTGCTGGTTTCCCGAAATAATCTTAGTGATTGATTTATTTTGTGTACCTTTGTAATTAGCAAACAAAGTGCATGTGTTTCATAAACATCTCAACTTTCCCTGACGTATCTCTGTTATGTGGACCCACACATGACACAAGACAGTGCGAGCTGTTGACGTACTGAACGACATCACAGCCGGTCCACGGAGTCCAGAAGGCTGTTAGCCCACAAGCTAGCAGGCGATTAGCACCTCTTATCGCGACGTGACGACGACGTGGGATATATTCCATCCAGCGAAAGGAGGATAAAGAGGATGTATTTGTGTGGCTCTAACATATAGGCATATGCTAGACGTACAAATGTATTTAGACGGTTGAAAGTTTAGCAGGCTGTGTTTTCACCGCATTTGGCTGACATGCTCATTGCACCTGAGAGCTGGGAGAACATTTTTCATTTTTCACCATTTTGAAGCCTGATTTCATGTAGGTGGAGTTTTTTTTTCTTCATTCAAAGCTTGTTAACGACACTCTTTCCTGTAGTATGTTAAATTTAGAAGACATTTTTTTATTTTCACTTGACAGGGACTTTAATAGTCTGACAGAGTCTAATGCAGAGTGGGATGCTGGCTCAATATGTTTTTAAGTGTTATCACAATTTTGTTGTGTTTTATGCTTGTATGACTTTTTAGAAAAGTTGTAATGCTCCAAATATTATAAAACCACAGTTAATTTCTTTTTAACATGATTGACAATGAACAAATGTTACTTGTTAGTACCTGTTACATTAGCTCTACAGTTAACAAAGGCTCTCTGATGGAAACTGAACCTGGAACCTGAACCTGAATTGAAGAAAAGAATTGATTTTCAATTGGAATGAAAAAGTTGATCCGCATTCCGGGAATGGATTGTGTTTAACCTCAGGAGTTCTCCTGAATTTCTTAAGATTGAACAACAGGAAACAATACAAGCAAAACGAGACACGAGTTGAAAACTAAAGTCTGCAGTATGACATTTGAAGGTCTGAAGTGAGAGGAAAATAACAAAAGCCTTCAAAAGCAACTGAGTGAATAAAGAGGCAAAAAAGAGAGCGAGAAAGAAACTCCAGAAAGGTAATTCAGTGACCTAGATATTAAAGCTTCTCTGTCACGCTGTTTCTCGGTGCCTCGTCCAACCATCACATTGAGTTAAGACAAGCATTATGCCGGGAAGACTATTTGTTTAGGTGAGGAGCAGCCGCAGAGCTAATATGAGCACAATTTGCTCAGCAGGTCAGAGGCGCAGAGTGGAGGAAGTAAATGAGGCAGTTGTGCCCCCTCGGGTGCAGCCCCCTGCCTCATACATCACTGGATGTTTTATTCAATACAGCCAGGAAGGCTCCGTGGCAGGTGCCCTGGCTGGGGTGCAGGTCGGGAGGGGTGGGGGAGTTGGCCATATTACATTCAGCCAGCAACATGTCGACAGGGGAGAGACAGACTGGCTCCAGACAGGCGGAAACATCACTGTATATTCCAAGGATAATGCTAAAACATCGTATGCGTGCAGACGTTTTTGCTGCACAGTCAGCGGAAATCATATCACGATCCTTCATATCTGTACTGGACACTTTATTACCCTGGCTCGAACTGATAATGCAGGGGTCTTCTTTCAGTCTTTTATATTATATGATAGCTACTTTGACAAAAGGCACATACAGGACATTTTTGTGTTTTGGTACTGCTATGCGGCAACGCAGAATGTATAGAATGCAAATAATTTGACTCCCAAGTAACGGTACTTTTTCCAAAACTGCACCCAACTTCATTATTAGTGACACACCGGCTATGCAGTTAAACACCACCCCATATAACAACCTAATACGATTTCATAAGAGTAGATGGAGATACGTGGACCTAATAAAGTGCGTAATAAAGTGTGCGACTGCGCGCATAGGAAGCTCAAAGTTCACGGGAGCTGAAAGTGTCTGACTTATTCCCGTTGAAATGACAAGAAAAAAAAAGAAGTACATTGAAGATCATCAGCCAGTGGTCGCGTTCAAGGCTGTGTGCGCGTGTTTGGCTGCTTGTGTCTGCCTGCAGAGGGCACGCGCACAAGCTCCCCCCGCCATCATCCTTCCGAGTGAAAAGTTTTACAGTTGGACGCTCACATCTCGGGTGAATTTTACGAGACTTGCAGTTAAAAAAAAAAAAAAAAAAATCCTGCCATAATATGCAGGAAGACTATAAAAGCGCAGTGGATTGTCATTAACACTCCGGGGTGAAGAATCACTAATTGCAGCAGACATTTGCAGCGAAAGGTTCGCACGTTTGGATCAGAGCCCGCAGGAGGAGCGGTACCGGCCGCGGAGGCGTTCAATCACACTTCAAAGTGGCTCCTGGAGCCTTTCGAACATGTCCGTTTTACGATTACGACACTTGTGTTTTATTATTGTGGCTCACACACATGCCATCAATGGTCTTCCGTGCACGCGGGACATCATTAAGCAAGACCACCGCTTTTACCAACATTGACTATCTCGTTAGCAACTCAAAGACAGAGCGCAAGATTACGACAAGTGCGTTCAATGTTGAAAGGGGGGGGGAGGAGCCCTTAAGACATGTCTTTTGAATAATATATAAATATATTTACCATAAATTGTTCCGTAGTGCAGACTAGAGCTCCATGCAGATTTAGAACATTGACCGATCAAAAGCTGTGCGCTCCCCAATTAGAAATGCTTCATTTTGCTCCGATCCGGCAGCGCTGATGTCAAACGAAGATGAAGTTTATCCTCTTCTTCGTCCTCCACCCGTAGCGATTTAAATCCCACACTTGACAAGCTTTTTGAAATTTTCTCGGACCGACTGCCAAATTCTGAGCGGAGGGCAAACGGTGCAGAAAGATACAGGTCCTCGGAGAAATTATTGCGCACCGCAAAGTGCGCTTCAAGCGGTCGATGTTTCTCCTCCGGAGCGAGGTGAAAGGTCCTGGCTTGCTTTTAATTTCACTCGCTGTTATCTCCAAAAGACGAGGCTGTTAGTGGAAAGATTGGGTGCCTGATTTATGCGCTAGGAGGTATTCCACAATTCCAAGAGAGGGAGAGAGAGGAAAAAAGATCCCAGTTGTTACGCATTGGTTTAAAGTGGTGTAAAAATGACAATTTAAAGGTGAGAATAAAATCGAGGCAATCCTGTGCGAATGGCGCATTGACAGAAATCAAAACTGAGACCGAAAAGGGGGAATCTTCAGGGGCTGGTGAGGAAAGGAAAAAGAAATCCCGGCGATCCGGCTCCGCTCGGTCACTTTCTCCCCTCGAAGATGTTTTTGCCTCCACATCCACAATGTGGATCTCCGGCTACACTTGCGCACTGACCTCACCCGGTGTTGCTCTCTTTGGTGCATGAACCAATAAAGGGAGACGAGAGGGGGGGGGGGAGCAAAAAAACAAAAACAAAAACAAAAAAAAAAAGGTTGAATTTGGATGAAAGGGCTGGCAGCTCCGGGATGCGGCGATCCTGCCCTCGTGCCGAGCTGCTGAGACTGACAATAACCCGGAACGCTGCAGCCCGTCAGGCTGTACAGACCGCCCACCGACCAATCAGCGAAGCCGGCCAACACAAACATTCCCACGGCTCCGCCAATCAACGATAATTGACGGGTGTTACCATAGAGATGCATGGCGTCTAAACGTCTGCAACCACGTTGTTTACCGGCGTAAAAAAGAGAGAACAAAAAAGACACGTCTAATATTAATTGTCGTGGCAGAATGCAAATTGAGATCTTTAATCACCGTTTTATCCTCCGCAGCACTTCATTCATCTTTCGGCAACATACTTAAAGGTTAACTCTGACATGCCTTATTGGCGAGAACTCAAGTCTGACAAACAATACTGAGAAATAAAAGGACTGCTATGCCACCACAACTATACAAATCAATGCAATAGGACTAAAACTAAAACGAATAGAACCGCCTTGTTTTTCACATAGTGGATTAGGTTGCGTTAAAAGTCACATTTAACTCATACAGAAGAGTATTTTTTATTTTTTTTGCACACAGACGATAGGGATGTGATGTAAACCATCACATTAAATGAGGTCCAATATAAGAGCTGCACAATCGGCCGATACAGATATAAAAATTCCAAGTTAATCGACACCGTTACAGAAGTATTCATTGCTTGGTCTCCCTCAAAAAACCCTCCATAAGCTTCAGCTGGTCCAAAATTCAGCCGCTCGCATTATCACGCTCACACCATACAGAAACCATATTACACCTGTCCTCCAACATCTCCACTGGCTCCCCATTATACACCGTATTCAATATAAAATCCTCCTCTTCACTTTCAAAGCTATCCATAACCTTGCCCCTCCATACCTAGCGGACCTCATCCATATTCCGACACCTGTCCGTTCTCTCCGTTCTTCCTCCTCTCTCCTCCTCACTGTCCCCCCTGCTCGCCTCGTCACCATGGGAAGCAGAGCCTTCAGTCGCTCTGCTCCCCAGCTCTGGAACACACTCCCTGCTGACCTTCGTAACTCAGACTCATTAACACATTTCAAATCCAACCTCAAAACACATCTGTTTAGACAAGCTTATTCACTCTGACCATAAATCAATTTTTCCATTTGTTTTATTTTATCTTATTTTAATTGATGTTGTTTTTAACATTGTATTTATGTTTTCAATTGCATGTTGTAAGGTGTCCTTGAGTGCTTAGAAAGGCGCCCACAAATAAAATTATTATTATTTACCAATGTTTATTTTGGTGTTTGCAGTGGTGTAAAACTGCATTTCATATACTGCTCACCGCCAAAGCTTTTATGGGCCAAAAGCAGAATTAGAGCTGGGGCCCTTCTCCCTACATGTTTATACTGCATGTTTAGTGTGTTTCAGAAAATCCTCATGCTTTTGCGAGCAGCTGCTTAGTTTGCTTATGCCTTGGGCCAGCTCTGCTGAATGTGGTTTATGGGGCATTAGAGGCATGCGTTTTCTTTCTATAAAGGAATTAATCACTGATATGCCACCATTATTATCAATATAAGTAGGCTATAGCCTTTGAAAAAGTATTAGAGTAAACAAGTCCCTAGTAGGGTAGTCAAAATTGTACTTACTGTAAGTAAGAGTATTCGTTCATTTGTTAAGTAAAAGTTGAAAGAAGAGTATCTGTCAAGTCGGCTCAGATTAATTTATTTAATGCATGAACATCAGTGGACAGAAATATAAAATGGTAATATGCAAATTCAAATGTTGCCCAACAATAACCATTGTACAGTAAAACACTAATTTAGAATGTATATGTTTTAAGGAACGTTAACAAAAGTCAAGACAGCAACAAAAATTGTCAAACTACATTTCTTTGTTTGCACGTGTGAACTAGCATATAGGGTCACCAAGCGAGGGATGATTAATTATGTAATTATATTTATTATCTATACAGGAAATTGGTTGTATGGAATTTCAGCAAGTGGATTCCCTCAAATTTATCAACAATGCTTGTATCTGTTCCATTTCTCAAAAGACAATGTGAGTTCTGCAAACATACAGCCTTGTGGTGCGTTTTTTCTTCCTGTTCGTTTTGAATGTGAACTTTCTAAATAGAGCGCTAACAGGGTTGAACGAACTGCAATTTACATTCACGTGATGTGGTTGAGCTTCTGGTTTTATTCCACAGAGCAAAGTATTTTGCAAATGCAGACCAAGACAGCCTATTACGTGTTTCTCAACTTTCAAGTGGAGTTTTTGTAGGGTGAAATGCTGACATTTTTAGGCAGACACAAATGACAGCTCATTCCATAGCTAATCTTTTTTCATAGTCTATCCATCCATCCATTTTCTATATCACTTATCCACACTCGGATTGCGTGTGAGCTGGGAATATTTTGAAAGGTAATTTTGGATTTCTGCCAGCTTCCACATAAATGAGTCACTCACAATTTAAGGCGTGGTCATGTGACCGCCAAGTTCAGTTTGATTAGTGAAATGGAGTCATGTAACAAGTCTCTCAGATTGCGCAAGTAATAATAAATACTTGAAGATAAAAATATAAGTAGGGGGAGTGATGTCATTAAGTGAAACTGAGTAAAAGTTGTCATTCTCCTTAACAAAAAATGCTCAAGCAAACGTAAAAAGTTTAATTGCATTAAAACTACTCTGACAATGTATCCAAAAGTTTACTTCAGACTGAATACAGCAAAATTATTTCTATTCACCTCTGATTAGAGAGTGCAAAATAATGTACTTTTTTTTTTTTATCCGAAAATGCACTAATGGTTCAAAACAATACAATGCACATTTATGAACTAAATTCCATCCTATTTTGCGCACTTTTTCCAAAAATGTGACGCAACTATACTGTACAGTACTTCAATTTGCTAAATCCCATCACACACACTTCTGTCCGGCTTGAGTCAGCAAAACATATAGTTTTAGAAAGAAAAAAATGTCATAAGCAGCCTTGAGTGTTTTTCATCTTCATTCTTCTTGCCAACACTGCACCGGGCCACAGACACCCAAAGGGGGGAGGACAAGCAATCACACATCATGGACTCATAATAAGCTGACGCTGGGAAGTGGGTGATGCAGCACTCAACTTATGCCAGCACTGATAAGAGCCTGAAAGTATTACCTCGGTCTGGCAGCCTGCTCCAAGAAATCCATTGTGAGCCAGGTCATCAATTTTGCCCTATTTGATTGCTCCCCAATGCCCGCTATAGATGCATGTCACCACGCTGGCCACACTGCCGTTAAAATTCGCTTTATGAATTGCACTTTCATGCAACAGCATCATAGTTACACATGTTGCACCTGGCCTGGCATTTTATGAGAAAAGTAAAACGTGAAAGGCAGAAACGTTTCTCGACAATAGAGTGCCTAAGTCCATCCTGTATTAGCTTCAATCCCGTCTCCCTCTTTATTGCTGCTGAGCACACAACAAAGCCTGCGGATTTCAGTCCTATTACATATAGCATAAGGCTTTACCGTAAATCAAACACATGAACAATCAATAGAAAACAAGCCAATCAAGGGCAGGCGCCACGGCGAGCCAGGCATGAAGGCAAACAAGTCGTTTGATTAGCTGATAAGCAGATGACTCAACAAACATTCAAGGCATGTGTACTCTGGTTTGATTGGTGCACGCCCAATACACAGAAGATTGGACACAAATACATTGTGAAAACACTCAGCTGTTCCAATCCCCCAAGGCGGCATGAGGGCACATAAAAACAATGAATTATTTATGGGGGAGACGAGCAAAACATCACAGTAGATAATTTACTGTGGGCTATATTAAATGGAGCTTTCAAAATAATATATCTGAGCACGTGCATTTCCCAGATATCATTGCTAGTGACACGCTGCAGAGCAAGCAGATTGGATGCGAAATTGTATTTGATAGCAATGAGCTCTTCACTAAAACAGCAACATGAGAGTAATGCCAGCACTAATTGGGCCTCCTTCGTTCTTGTGACCAACGCATTGCTGCTTTGTCACTGTTAAGGTATAAAAATAAAAGAACTTCCAATCAAGGCAAGATTGGGCACGCCTCTATTAAAAAAAGAGCTCACTATAAATCCTTTCAATAAATCCACTCCAGCCTCTTGTTTGAACAGTGCATCTCATAACTAAAGCCCTTTTTAGGCCCTGTCCAATGCTAACATTAGCGTCTGGCTTGGAGCTGACAGCCTTGTGTTGTTAAAATGTATTCCTGAAAGTGAACTCACTTTAAATGAGCAAACTTTCCCACACACGGCAGAGTAACAGGGGGAGGAAAAAAAATCAATGGCAAGAGAGGCATGGAAAAAAGAGATAGCATTGATTTATCTACCATTGATTGTCCAGGATCGCTGCATTGTGCCCCGCGAGCGAAGTGCGTGCCGTCTGCCAAGGGATGGGGATGAATCTGTAAAGGTGTCAAGTGGTTAGAGGACGCATGGGTTATAGGCTGAGCTCAGGGCACACATGGGTGGCAGGCAAGGAGGAGTCGTCTGGAGTGGGAGCAAGGGCAAGGGGAGATCAGGAAGAATAAGGCTCCATGAGACGGAATATGCGCAAGAGTGACAACACCTCTATGCAGGGTTCCATTTTCATGGCGTTTCTTAAATTGTCTTTGAAAAAAGCAAGTACGATCTTTCTACACCGAGAGGACAAATTAATCAGAAACAAATCAAGGAAATATTTCTGGAAAAAAAAAAGCCACCCTTGTGAGGATAAGAATGAAGGTATGATCTCTTTTGTAGAACTTGTAAGCTATCACATTAGAGAGGGGAAAGAAAACATCCACAGAAATTTGCCACCAGATTAATGATGTGACACCCGGCGACATTCTCAGATGCACAAAAAGTCCACAACAACAATAACAAGAAAATTCCCGGGCATGTACAGTAAGTGCTGGCATTTGTTTTGAATAACTAAAGATTGCTCGGTTAAGAGAGAAACGGTCCACATATTTGCTTGATAATCATAATCATGGGACAAGGCCTGCAGAGTTGCACCGTCAGGAAAAAGTCTTTCTTCAAAGGCACAAATGGAATAGAAATGTGGTTGGCTTGTCTGTAAATTTAATCTAGCGTCTGAAGAAGCAATTTGCAATACACGTGCTAGAAAAATTCAAAGAGGAGTGGATAGCGTTTCAACACAGCAAAATGAATGAATCTCCTTAACACGAAGCATTGTGACTACTATGGATTGGAGAAATAACAAATAGCAGTGCTAAGTCAAGGTGAATATTTTGTTGCCTGTGAAAGAAACATTTCAAAGTTTACTAAAAACAGTAAAAAATAAAAAAAAATAAAAAAACCACAGTGAGAATAAAAGCACAGAGCTTGTGCCACTTGCTGACCAGCCCTTTTTCTAGTTGTTTAAGACAAAGGCATTTGGGCCAAACAAGCTCCTGATTTATTTTGAGAACACTTTTCAAAACAAGTTAAAAAAAGTGCTGTGCAATCCACAATACAACATAAAAAACAATTTGACAAAAGGATAAAACATGCATGACTGAACAAAGCTGAAAAATCACCAACTAACTAAAAGCAAGGTGATAAACGTAGACCTTTAGAAAAGGCTACATTAAAAAGAAGACAATGACCTAGGCTATGTTTCAATCAAGCCTCCTCGAAGATGTTTTTTTTAAGAGGCGCAGAGGTTGTTGAAGTGGGGGGTTGATTACAATGAATTCAGTTTTGGAGTCATTCGGTTGCAAAAAAAATTTTACGACATGCATTCCATGTCTCAGATCGACAAATTAATATGTGGGCGCTATCTAGATTGTACTGCTTCAGAGGCGTGAAGTTTGCTTTCATCTGCATAGCAGTCAATATCATGTCAGAAAAAAAATCTCTCCGAGGGGAAGCATTTAGATGACGAGTAAGCAGGGACTTTAAATGGAACCCTGGGGGATCCCAATAAGAGGAGTGCAAGTGAGGAGGAGGCCACATCGAGCCTGATGCAGAAAAGGTTGTTTTGACAGATCAGATGCGTCAGTGTCTTTTACAAATGTTGGCTGTCGGGTTTTGCGGCTTCAACTACTGTCGATTTATGGCATATTAGGTCATGTCAAAGTTCTGAAACAATATGTATTATCTGTTACTTCATATGTATTAACCACAACATAGCACAAAATTATTGGTGATTGGTATTGGTAAATGAAAAAGTAGTCGGCCTCATTGGGAAATTACGAGTAAATGACATTACGTGACTTGATGTTGGTGTCAAATATTTAACATAATTTTGAAAAATAAAATAGAACAAACACAAAATTAAAGAATAGTCTTATTTGAAATGTTGTAATTACTGTGTCTTTTGAGTTTATTCAGTGTGGAGTGAGAGGTGGTTGCCTGAAAGAAGAGTAAGCATGCAGAAAATTCTTCTGTTGCAAGCTTGACAAGATGCGTATATTTTGCAATATTTTATGTCTGGCTTGGCGAATAGATGTGTCTCTGGTCTGTAGACTTCCTACTGACAGCCAGATGTTGATTGGAGGGGAAGCCAGGACAGGGATCAAGGGGCCAAAGCAGCCATGCGGGCCTGGTTGAAGAAACACTCTTTCACTTAGATAAACTGAAGTCTTTACGACATCCTTCGACCTCTTGTGTGTGCCTGTTAGAAATCACATCTTAACGGACACCAGTGAGGATTTGTGCTGCAATCCTGCTTTGGTCCAAGACATCCTCTTACCTTAAACACAGATCAGTTGGTTGCCAAATAGTGTTGCCACACCAGCATGAATGATTGCTACCGAAAGTAACGTTTCCTGGCAGGGTTCGAAAAGACAGCAGTTCTGGGAAACATCGTAGCCATGGTTGCCATTGTCAGAATAATAAGTGAAAACAAGTACCGGTAGTGGTTTCGGGTTCAGTGGTATTTTTTATTTATTTTTTGCCTAAATAAATAAATAAATAAATACAAGAGAAAGGTTTAAGCGCAAATATCAGTTTTCAGCTTCTTTGGGTTGAAAAATGAAGACTAAATTGTAAAGTGTTGTTTAAAACAAGGCTCAATTGATAGGTTCTGTTTTTTTTTAGATGATTTATATTTGCAGCTCCAAATAAGGAGCACTGCCAAAAGTCACAGTGATATACTGTATGCCATCCCCCATTGGCTCGTACTTTATGGCTCTGTATTGACATCATTTAATGAAATTGATGATTTTACTTTTGGAATATGGGTTTGCGTAGGACAGGGTTTTAGAGGCATTTGTCTACAGGTTCTTAAAACTACTTTGAAATAAATGAAAGGCTGGGCCGAGGTTGGTTATCCTCTTTTGACAATCCTGCAAATTGTGTTGATTGCTTTGCAACCTTGTTTTCATTCAAGGTACAAAATGGGGGTGTCTGTCTGAGACCCCTCCCCCCGCCCCCCACCTCCCTTCCACACCATCTTGTTTAATCTTCAAAAGCATCTGGTTTCCTGTATGACCAGTCAGAGATGAGATGTCTTCACGATACACCGCCCGCAGCCTCAACAGTCTCTCGCAGGAAGCCGTGAGCAAACATGCATGCGCTCCAGTCACAGTTGAGGCTGTGTATTAGTCGTTGTGTTTGAAGTGCGTTCTTATGGGAAGTTGCTACAATTGCTTCTTCACGAGAAATACAATTATAGCAAAAATGTTATTAGCGATGGCCACTCTGATGATTAAAAAAAAAAAAAATTCTGAACAATAACAATGTGTTACGGGCATAACGAGTTAGTATTCAGGGATTTTCCATCACTTTTAGCAGCTGTGCCTTTTCCCAAACAAATGCCCATTTGCAGTTTTGCGCTTCAATGTGTTTGTTCTAGGCGCAACATTTTGATTCACAAACCGCGATGCAAAAGCGCTTATTTTGAACTTTACATCGCAGAATTTTATTATAGTGAAAAGGATGTTGTTGTACAGTTGTAAATAACTAAAACATATCCTGCTAATGATGGTTTTTTAAAATAATAGCCCCATATAGACAAAAATTTAAAATATAATGATAAAACCGCGACAAAACCCTATGCGCACCTTAATGTTTATTTTAATTATGTAACGTATCAATGGTGGTTTCCAATTCAATTAAAACTGTCAGACTGGCCTGACAGAAGTACATTAGTACCTAAATTGATCTTCGAGAAAAAATGTCCTTGAGGCAGATGCTGAACCCACAGTTGCAGTAGGTGAATGTGGTAACAGTGTAAAGCGCTTTGAATACCCAAGGTATAAAAGTGCTACATAAGTGACAGCTATTTACCATTTAGATACGCTGGCCTCCACTCATCTGCGAAACACCTGGACTAACCTGCCTTTGCACTAATTTATGCCCCCATCTGAACCTGACTTACGCCTGTCACAAAAATAGAGCCCTGAGTGTTATCTAAACACAACATTGGAAATAAATCATGCTACCAACATAGTAGCCGTAGCTAACATCGGCTTGTTTGCGGTGCATGTTGCATACATTGCACATCTCATGCATGTTCACTTGTGAGGGGCATGGATTAGGGCAGGGATTAGTCAAGCAAATCTACATTCAAATCTTACCAACAGTTGTAAAACTGCAAAGTCCACTTTAACCCTTTCATGCACCATGTAACCTGATAACATGATGAGTTGTCCACTATCGTGACCGCTGTCCATGGAAGGGTTACATTTTCACAGTACTGTGGGCTAGTAGAGACATTCCTGAGTTTGGGGGTTCAAATCTGGGCTCCAGCCTTGCCATGGGGATTTGGGATGTTTTCCCTGTGCTTGTGTGTGTGTGTGGGGGGGGGGGGGCGTTCCTGGGTAGTCAGTCTTGCTCTCACATCCCCAAAATATAAGTGATAGGTCAATTGAGAACTAAATTGTGCATAGGTGTGAATGCAAGTGCAGATAGTTGTCTGAACGGTCCACCATTGGCCCGCGACCAGTCCAGGGTGTACCTTGCTCAAAGTCTGCTAAGATCTGCTGAAGCGCTTCGTCATTATTAAATAACGGATATTGTTGTCCTGACAGTATTGTTAACATACTATTACAATGAAATCGTTAAATTCAAAGCAGTTTAGAATGCAGGTGATTATTACGTACGTCCGTGTAAAAAAGTAATATTATACAGTGCAGCAGTGCAGGTTTTTAATACACCAAAATAGATACCCTTGGCACCAGCTTTGCTACTTTATAAAATACCTCACTTCAGAAATTATTTGAACCCTGACAAGATTATTTCCAGAATTTAAATGAAAACCAGATACCTCGGACAAAGCCTACAGCTGACCGGAGATGAAACGTGGTTTATCTCACCTTGTCAGGTCATATGTCTCTATTAGAAGGAAGCAGAATCGTGCCAAAGCGTAGGGAGGTCATACACAGTGTCACAGCACTCACACCTGGGACTGTTAAATCTCATTGTTGCGCCTGCTCCTTGTAAAAAAAAAAAATTGTTCTATATGGTAAGGTTAGTTATATTTCAGAAACTGGAAGGGGGTTTAAATGCAGGTTCCCGCATCTAGCAATCACAACTCAACAGAAATGACACTACTCTCAAGCTTGCACACGTGCATGCACACACCCAGCAGCTGGTTGAGGCAGGTCTGCCAAGAACACAAACGCTGCTCCTGTTATTTGAGAGCTTCTCATGATGGCAAGTCATCTTGGAACTGGTGTGTGTGACAGGTGAAGGTCCTCTGACTTCACTCAGGGCCAGACTGATCTGATCTGATCGAGTGCATCGAAATCGCTTGATATTTTGCCTATCATGCAAAATCGGTGATCGACTGTCATGTCATAATTTGCACGCTCTATCAATAACGTCATTGACTGCTTCCACAAAATAAGACATGGGGGCGTAAGTCCCGTGAACCTCCTGCCGCGCACATTCAGCCAATCACAGATGCAACCAGCAGGCAGGCATGTTTGAACTAACACGGTCTGATGTTGACACAGGAAGATACAAGATATTCTGTGCTCATACCGAATGTAAAGTGAGCTATTCTCGCAATGCGATTACATATAGGGCCCGATTTTTGTTCCTGGCACAAGTCACAGTGAAATTCTGCACATAAGTGGAATTTTGTTTCTTTTGATATTTTGCTAGCCTAGGCGATAACAGATTTGGGTGTAACTGGGCAGTCACACCTTTGTGCGCCATTGCGGGATGAAAGGTAGTGTTTTCCCGGACAACCCTTGCTGCATCACTAATTTGCATCAAAATCTGAGCAGAACGGAGACACGCTCGAGTACGCCGCGCTTGAAACAGAAATTAGACTAGCTGGAGCTCGTGCATGACATTGTAAACTGTAATACCTCCCCTTTCGGATGATGTAGTTGGCCATGTGTCGGAAATGTAAAATTGAGACCGCCTTGTACCTCTATAGATCGAGTGTCCGACCCGTGTATGATGCATAAAGTACTCGGCCTTTGTGGAATGAACACAATAATAGTTTTTAACATTTTAACATAGTATTTTATCGTGAAACAATTGAAATTCCAGTTTTAGTTTCAAATGAAGTTTGAATTGTTAATCTTAAACTGTAAAAGAAAATGAATAGGTGCATATCTTGTCGTACAGATAAAGGTGCTCATTCCACTATCTGATGTAATGTGCAACGAAAGGTGAAGAAGCTGCTGCCAAACTTGCCAGTCATGAATTGAAGCACAGAGTAGAAAACAGTCCTGTGGTTTTAGTGTGGAGACCGAGACATGTCTGTGGATAATGTCACCATAATCCAAAATTTATCAAAAAAAATCGACCTACCATTTCCTACACGACTGCTGCTTTAGTTGACTTGTGGGTGTATCAACGTGCGTCTTAAATGTTGTTCATGTCGTGTATTTGAAAAGGCGCAATTTTGACACACCTCTCTTGTATTGTAGTAGCGTGTGAATTTGTACTAATGTTGCTACCAGTGAGGGCAGACAATATAGACTTGTCATCCAATCATCAGAAAATGTCATCCAATGATTTCTACATGCGTAGGCGGTTGAAGGACACAATTGGCTCAGTGAAATGTGTTACAACACAAACGATTTGGAAGAGAAACTCTGTGTTAGTGTTGAAACAACACAGGAAAAAGAACTTGTGAAAAGCTTAGTGCTTATTCATGAGTGGTAATGTCCAGTCAATAAAACATTTTCAGTTTAGAAAAAAAGTTTGAAGCACTCCAAGGTCAATTTTTCTTGAAAGCTTTCATTGAAATCATTCCCACTCTGGGAGCATATTTGATTTAGTTAAATTCCTAAAGTGATGTTGGAGACTGTCCAATGTCACAGCGCACATTCATTTGAACTTTTAAGCATTAATTTCATTTCAAAATACCTTCACTGCAAAATAATGTGACAATGTTTTCAACTGGTTTGACATTCAGATTACAAGTCTGACAATGAAGTTGGCAGGAGGAAAGTAACCACGAACACTTTAACAGGCTCTAACAAGCTGCAGAAAAGGTATGCATTCTTTAATTTCTCAAGCTTCCTAATAGAAACTGTGCAGCAGCTGCTTTAAGTTTTTTTCATGTTTAGGCGGTTGTACAAGGTGACAAGGGGTGGCAGCTGCTACTGCCACCACATGCCTTGCCACCCCAGATGTTACTCCGACTGTTGCCAATAAATATGTCAATAGTATCCATCCATCCATCAGTCCATCCATTTTCCGATCCGCTTATCCTCACAAGGGTCACGGGGGGTGCTGGAGCCGATCCCAACTGTCTTCGGCCAGATGCAATCATCAAAAGAGCCACATATGGCTCGCGAGCCATAGGTTCCCGACCCCTGCTTTATAGTAAGCATGAGACTTGGTTTAAGTCTTACTGTTTTTGTGATTTTTACTGTCTTTGTTACGATTAGTTTTTGTTTGTTTGTTTGTTTGTTTGTTTTTGTATGACTTTTTTGCTGCATGTACACAACTGTGTGTACGCGATATGCTATAAATACAGTTGAGTTGAGTAAATTGGCTTCCTTGTGAACATATCTCATAAATATAGAGGGTGTGATACACTGTGACTAAATGTAGATTGTCAAATATCAAATAAAAATGTACTTTTTTATTGTAATTGATGAGAATTGTTTCTGTATAGCCTACAAGGACCGGTTTAGTGCTCAATATTAAACTGTTATTTATGTCAAATGCATAAAACTTGCCAGAGAAAGCAGAAAATGAAACCTTTACTTGAAGTGTGTGCGTGTGTGTGTGTGTGTGTGTGTGTGTGTGTGTGTGTGTGGGGGGGTGTGTGTGTGGGGGTGTGTGTGTGTGTGGGGGGGTGTGTGTGCGTGTGTGTGTGTGCGCGCGCGCG
>CAAKHF010015977.1:0-11650 GCA_901007745.1 Hippocampus kuda
ATGCAAAAAAGTTTGTAAAGATTGAATGACTGTCTGTGTCTTATGTGTTGTAAATGGATGACGCCTTTTTGTTATTTTGACTTCAAAATGGCGCCGCGAGAGTGGCTGCCTTTCCAGTAGCTCCTATATTTTGTTGTTCTACTTCTTCCTTTCATAACTTTGCTGCTGTGAATTGGGAATTTCTCCATTGCGAGACTAATAAAGGTTTTCGTATTCGTATTAGAAGCCATACATTTCCAAATTTACAGGCAAATCAAATTCAGACCTTCTTTCCCTTGGCTTTGTCCTTGATGATGATTTCATCACAAGTCTTTGGCTTTTCTTTCTCCTCTTCCTCCTCATCCGGAAACTGTGGCGGATTTCCGAACAGTTCCATCTCCCGCTTGAGCTTGTCTGCACAGGCCTTTGTGAAAAAGAAGAGTTTTATTTTTTTGCAGTGTTATTTACACACTGCATGCATGAGGCAATCTTCAGGAACTCACTTTGATCGGCATGCCTGTGCAGTGGAGACCAAATGGGAAAAGACATTTCTTCCCTTTCAAGGACTGGTAGCCAACTGCAAACTACAAAACACACCATAAAACACGGGATGCAGTTCCATGTTCTGGTCTTCTTTCCCTTCCTAAATAAAGTGCATTTACCTCACACTTTGACAAGCTGAATGTGTGACCAAGATGCAACCTCCCATTCATGTAAGGGTAGGGAAAGGTGACAAAATACTTGTTTTTGCTGTGAAACAGAGTGACTGATTAAAACATGAAAGTAAAAGTGGGAGTCATAGCATCGCATCAGTGCATCAATATGCCCAAGTGACAGTGGGCATCATCTGTCAATATGTCAATTGCCCATATCGAATGCGAAGGGGAAAAATCCCCCAAAGCCAAACGCAAACAGCATTATGTAACCACGTGCGTCTCTTACTGTGCACTTTCCCCAATTGTTGTCGCTGCATCACTCTCAAAGGTTTTGTCGTTCTCCCATTTAGCCTGGATTTCGAGCTCAATCTTTCTCAAAAAGTCCAACTTTGCAGTTCCCTTACGCTCCTGGAAAGACATGGGAACCAACACGTACATAAAAGCAGTGGCATCTAGAACTTCAAATGCGTGTCTCAAAACGTCATGGGACTACAACACTTCAAAAGGAAATCAATCTTTAGAACCATTCTTTAGTTTAGGTTTCTGTAGTTACAGTACTTTGACTGTCGAGCAGTTTGCTAGCTGTCTTGCTGTTGCTACAAGCTACAGCATGTCAATATAGTTGCAGTGAAAAATGCCCACGATGGCTACATAACGCCAATAATTTGGGGAAAAAACTACTCACAAAAGAATAAACTTACCGTCATTTTGGCACAACCAATACGTTACTCCGTTGCTTCGTAAAAAATAAACTCAAGCGATACACAAGAAGGAAAGGCAAAGGAAACCCACGCCACCGCTACCCGGCTGATGACACCAAGCGACTCGCAAGGAACTCTGGGAGACGAAGTCCACGGTGATGTCACACATCACGCTTGCTCTCCGACAACGTTAATCGCTTTATCTACAAAAAGAAAAGACGGTGTTTTTTTCATGCGCAAATTCTATGCTTGTGGTGATATTTTAGATATGAATGGTTAGGCAAAGACACGATTTAAATAAAAATAACGTTAGCATGCAGTGCACAAATGAGTCTTTACGACACTTCAAGAGAGCTTACGTGCCGTAAACCGCTGCGGTGCAACCTGCCAGTGGAGAGCGAAGGCCCCGAAGCTTACAAATTTATAGGCGATGAAAGCAGGCGTTTCGGGGCTCCGTTTCATTTTTTAGACCGTGTTATCGTCTTCCTCACGATGATTATAGAGAATGTGGACGCTCTTAAGTCGTGGCTGGCAAAACTTCTGGAGCCAATGTGAGTGATTGAATTGAAATGTCATTTAGCTCGCACGCTACGTAGCCAGCTACTGTGTTAGCATCAATGAGGGGGGGAATTGTTGGAACCTCACCACCGTGGCCGATCGCTTGCTATTCAGTAACTGATTGACTTTCATTTTCTTGTGAAATAACATGCTCACTGCGTTCCTCGCAATGCTTGGACAATTAAATTCTATAACTTAATTGGCTCCTTAGAAAATAACTTTACTCTGTAACACAACTCCAAACTGCAGCACAACATGCACCTTTCTGTTTGCAATTGTAGAAGCTCACTTGCATTCATATAGATGCAAAATGTGTAAACATGTCTAAGAGTGGACGCTTGTCACGTGTGTTACCATAGTTACCATCTCTGTCCTGTGAAATGGATTGTTTAAACTACTGTACTCTGTTTGTAGCTAATTTATTACATAATTTGAACACCTTTCTGACAAACTAACCCAATCTGACATGGAATTTTAAAAACCTGTTTCATTATAAGAATCCAAGTACATTGCGGCAAATTTAAACTAAGGCTTGAAAGTTGATCTATTTCATGATTTGCAGATGTGATGCTGACCCCTCTGCGTTAGCCAATTACGTTGTGGCTCTGGTGAAGAAGGATAAACCGGAGAAGGAGCTCAAAGCGCTGTGTGCCGATCAGCTTGACGTCTTCCTACAAAAAGGTATTACTTTCTAACACTGCTGGAGCCACACTCACTTCTTTTATCAACAGAATGTGTGCTTGTCAGAAACACAATCGCAAACGTCACAACTGTGAGACACACGTTTCAGCCACTATTGCACGTGCCTGGAATCCTCCTGGAAAAACTCAATTCGTACATGTCCACATTTGGAATGATTTAGTCCTCTGAAGGAGCCCATTGTTAAAATGGTTATGAGATATTTAGTAGCCTCCCTTATCAAAGGTTGCAGTTGTGTCACGGCTGAACTATTTGGAAATTATTCATTTATCTATTATGCATGGGGAAATGTTCACTTTTAACCAACTGTTGTTTCGCACATTAGCCACCAGCTTGTGAATCATGTCTAATGTTTTAAACTTGATAAGTTTTAATAGCTGTTTATAGTGGTTTGGATAGGTTGAATTTCCACTGACAATAACTTTGTTAATTGAGAATGGGCATGGTCATAAGATGCCCTATGACAAATAATGATGACTTAACCTAATCTTTTATTTATTGTGTCATTCCAGAGACTGTAGGCTTTGTGGATAAACTTTTTGAATGTCTGACAAGCAAGAATTACCAGGGGAACTCTGTTGCCAAGGAAGCTCCAAAAGAAGTGGTGAACCTTCCTCCAGCGAAATCAGATGCAGTGGAAGTAAGAAGGAATCAGTTGCTTCATTTCCATTTTCTGAACATACCGAGAGAGATAATTGCTTTTTTTGTTGTTATTGTAAGATTGAGACTCCAGAGGAGGAGAGAGAAAACAGGCGCAGGAGAAGTCCTCTGAGGAACCGCTCCGACTTCAACGAATCCAGGTTTGAATTTGCCTTCAGTTCTCTGCGTAACTAAACTACATAAACAACAATAGTTGTACTACTCTAACCTTGACAATCCAAATGCTGATTGAACTGCCATTATTTTGTTGTTATGTGACACACTTTGCTCATCTCAGTATCGTGGAAAACCTAATTTTATGTCACAAATTGAATTCTATCAGTGAAACCTATATGCTGTATATTCACTGTGCACTGAACTATTTAGTGATTTTATGTTTAATAATTTTGATAATTTACAGTTTATAGCTTGAGATTTACCTGTATGTCTAAACTATATTCGCATGCATGATTGTAAGTCAGATTGATGACTTTGACAAGCTGCAATGATAAGACGGCTGAATTTAAAGGCGTATCTCCATTTCCGACCACACAGGAGTCGCGATGACAGGAGGCGGGACGAGCGCAAGAGGCGGGACTTTGATCGTCACGGCAAGGGCAGTGGCGATTCGCACCGCGAGCGGGAGCGGCATGAGCGGCGCCGGGGGAGCTCCCGCGGGAGGAGCAACAGCCGCAGCCGGAGCAGGAGTGGCAGCCGGGGAAAGAGCAGGGGACGAGGTGAGAAACGACAACAACCACAGCTCAGCAGAGGAAGAGGCTGTTTTTGAATCGGTGGGATAAAATGTGGACCGCTTTGCATGTACCTCACACGGGATTTAGCCACACAGCCCCGAATGTAGCCGACTATCGTCAAGGTTGGTTTGTGTGATGTGGCAGGAAGATCGTCTGTGTTCTGTTGTGATACTTTTTTTGTCTTTCTGACAGACTTCAAGTCAAAGTTTGAGGTGGAGAGGAAGGACGCGGACGGCTACAACTCGTCCGCTCCGGGCAGGCCCCAGCAGGCTCCCCAGCTCACGTCGCCACTCTTGCCCACCCCCCTGCACCCTTTCTCGTCCACTGCCGGCGGCCCGGGACCCGGCGGTATTCCCTTGGCAACGCATGCGCACATCCCCGACGGCACCACAGACAGCTGGTCCGGCTACTATGGCAAAGCGAGGCAAGACGGCGTTGGCAAGCCGTTCAGCAATAAGAACCCATCACGCAAGCAGCGGTGCCGGGATTACGATGGTAACTACACAGTTACTCCTCTCGTAGTTTTGAGTTAATATTAGCAATGCCTTGAAACTGAAAGCTAATATGTGTGCAAATAAATCTGTCTGTCTATCTTTGTATGTGTGAGTGAGAGAGAGAGACTGAGTCTGCTGCATAGTCAACACACAAAATAAGAGTACGATAGGTGAAATAAAATAGTGAAAAGGTTGCATTCACTTGGAAATGTCCTCATTAGCTTTTTTTGCTCTACGGATGCCATGTCTGCTTTACAAGTGGTGTGTGTTGTGACATCTAATATCGCCCCAAAAAAAAAAAAAAACATCTTGTATGTAATAAAATTAGTAACACGACTGATTGCAGAACAGATATTTGTTTTAATATTATATTGTAATGAAATAAGTGATTCAGATATTTGTACCGTACTACTCTTTGTCATTCGATAAATGCATTTGTATAAATAACACAATTGTAGTTTGCCCAAAGGGATTATTCATGGTCCTGTTTTCATGGCTAATGACCGCTAATGTTGATCACTCAGGCTATCATCCCCAGTGGGGGAAGGCTCAAACACACCTCTCCAGAGGTAAGCAGTGTTAAAATATCCAGTGCCCCTGAAGGCCGCTCCTGCCATTACTGTCCAAGTATTCAACCACAAGGGATCGGTTCCCTCAGTGAAACTGTACAGTAAATACTGTCTGGCTTAGCCTCCCAGAACCATAAGTCTTTGATGTTTCTCAACCCAACCGCCACGAAGGCAAATCTTGTATTGAAATTAGTACAGAAGCACAGTGAACCTCTGCTGTTTGCGGCGTGGTCTGGGTATGGACTGAGCCTTGCCATGAATAACGTAAAGTCATTGACACCACCACAAAAAAAAAAAAACAGTTTAGTTTTGTCTGGGTGCTACAAGATCTTGTCAAAGCACGATTTCTCTGCAATTGAAACTCCTCAACTAACTTCAACCTAGTTCCTTACCCCTAGATGGCAGCAAAGCACTTTTTTTTTGTCTAAATGAAACTCTTTAACTCATTTCAACCTTGACAGCATCAATATGCAAAAGTTCACTTTATTTGCAGATTATTGTAGATTGATGTCAACCAAGAATTTTCTCACATTATCTTCTCTCCCCCATGCAGAAAAAGGATTTTGCGTCCGCGGCGACCTGTGCCTGTTTGACCATGGCAACGACCCTCTCATCGTAGATGACGTCAATCTTCCCAACATCATCCCTTTCCCGCCGCCGCCCGTGATACCCCCCGGCGGCCTGCCCATGCCGCCGCCCATCAACGAGCCGCCCCCTTCACTCAGGATACCACCGCCGCCGATGCCGCCCTACGGCCAACCGCCGCCTGGCGTCTTCTCGATGACTGGTGAGTATCAATCTATGTGATCTATCTTGAGGATGGCGCATTGCCTCCTGATAAACATCAATCTGCGACACAAAAAAAAAAAAGATCACTTCTACAACATTCCTTGGAGATCACAATGTCACGTTACTGGTGAGCGTTACTTTATGAAAAGGCCCGCAGGATACCCAAGTGGTCCTGGGGGGCTACTTGGTTTCGGGGGCCACCATGTTGGTCACCCTTGATGTAGATGCTTCTTACCATATTTTTTCTAATTGTCGTCATCCTAATAGCAAATGCCCTCCCCCATTCGTCCCCAGGTACGTCACTCATTTGAGACAAGTAAACGGCTCTCTCTTCATGTTGTTGTTTTTATTTAATTTTTTAAAATAGTTGTTATACAATTGTACATTTGCATTTGTTTAAATTTGCCATTAATGGAAATATGGTATTTCTATAAAGCAAAGCCTCCAATTATAATGCGCGTGGTATATGGTGCAATTACAATTTAAATGTCAATGACAAAAATGTGTATACACGTGCACGGGATTTTTGGCTTCGTAGCACTTTGTGTAGTAGTCACTTCTACAACACAGTACATATTTTTTCAAAGGTGTTCTGCAGTGAATAGAATATAGCACTCGGTAAATGCGTTCATTGCGCACAACAATAGCAGAACAAGGAGCTTTTTCCTGTATTGCCGTGTTGAATGTCAATGAAAAGTGAGCAATCAGTAGATGAATTAAAGGCTGAGCCCTGATGAGTGAAGGACTCGCTGTTACGAGACATCAGCTTGGGCTTGTGTCTCCATCAGGACCTCCTCCACTGATCGCAACCAGTGGAATGGAAACCCCCAATCACCAGTCGGTGATCACGTCGTCGCCTCCTGTCGGGCCGCCCAGCGTGAGGCTGCCGCCTCCTCTTCCTCTGCCTCTTCCGCCTCCTCCCTCCTCTTCGTCGGTGTCGCTCCGTCCCCGATATGTCCAGTCTGAATGTAAGCAGATTGGAGACTTATCATGGGAATTCACCATTCCATCGAGCGATGCCATTTTTGCCCACTCCATTTAACTACCTGTTGATGTTTACTTGCATTTTTGGATTAGGATTTTTGTTTTTGTTGTTGTATTTGTGTTTGTCATTAGGCTGCAGTGTCGCCTGTTGACCTGAAAGTGGCAGTGCAACATTATTTTTGTACATTGTTTTTGGGTTCCGTAAATTATGTTGTCCCCCCTGCCTCTTTTTCAAAAATAAGTAAAACAGCTTGAATGCAATGCCTTGCTTGCAACATGACATTAAGTTCATTTTTAATCTTCAAAACCAAATACAATTTGACTGCCAAAAAAAACAAAGCTGATGTAAAACTCATTTTCATCTTGTTGAATGTACTGTTTGTCTTGTATTTTTCATCCTGCATGCACGTTGTTAACTGTCCAATGAAAAGTGCACATCTGCAAGAGGTTTTTTTTTTCTTCGTATGTAATATATATATATATATATATATATATATATATATATATATATATATATATATATATATATTTTTTTTTTTAACATTACAAAATTCTGCAATCTTTTCATTGGACGGTGATGACATATTTGGTTGTCAGCATCATATTCATTTTGTCGAGTTTCATTTCTAGGATAATCAGCACATAAATGTCTGATCACGTTTGCATCGTAGTTATAGGTTTGAATCTCTACTATGACCTCCTTGTATGGAGTTCTGGATGGCTGGATAACTGTGTTTACTTGCACCCGATTCTCTCTTAAGTATTTCAAAGCACCTTTTTGTGCTTTCAGATAACTACGATCCGGAGGGCTACAACCCGGAATCGCCAGGGCTGACTGGAGCCGGTCGCAACCAGTATCGCCAATTCATTCCCCGAATACAGACGCAGCGCCCCAACCTCATCGGACTCACATCTAATGAGGGACAAGGCTCGAGAGGTACCGAGTAGTAACATTCTCAGTGCTCACCGTCATTCATCCTTCACGATAAGAAGTGCCAGATTGAGAAAATTGAGATTAATTTTTTTTTTGCTACCTCAGCTGCCAATATAGTGATCCAAACGGAGCCCGCCACTCCCGCCAGCGCACCAGGGAGTAACATGTCCTGTTTCAACTCGGAGCAGCACAACAGGAAGAGACCCATGGGCTGTATGTTAGCTGATGGACCCACAGCTAAAAAACCATGGATGCAAAAGTAAGAGTTGAAGGGTTTCGCGCGAAAGTCCCATCTTTTATCCTTCTTTAAATTTCAGCTTAGTTATAATGTTGCGAAATCCATTTGTGTCAAAGTTGACAAGGAGTAGAGTTGTCATGATTTTTGCCTTTGTACAGTACAACTTTTACACAGTATTCAATAAGTGACTTAATTGTAAATCTAGCCTTCATTTTTAATGACAATCATAAATTCACAATCCCCCCCTGGTATTGTCAGGTCTTCACTTGCTGCTTGTTTGCACATCCTGCTGCCTTCACTTTTTTCCTCAATCACTGAAAAGCATGCTCTACCATTTTGAATTCATCTTTTTTTTTTTTTTGTCTACTTGCTTAAAGAATTATTTTCAAGAATTGGTCATAAGATTATATTGAAAATTGTCTCTTTGGCCGAACCCTTTTGAGCCACTGGAAATAGAGATACTGCACATAACCATTGCTATAAATACTTCATGGTAACTGCCATATGTTTGTGAAATAAATTAAAGCTAAAAGTCTAAGCATCAATCTCACATTGATTGCTGTTTTGAAAAACTATTTGGGGGAAAAACTGACTTCTACCCTGAAGATAAATATCTCCCTTTCCACAATGCACACATTTAACTAAGAACTCGACAATATCTGTTGCATCATCTTGTACCGCTCTCTTGTTTTCAGGCCAAACTTCAACAACAAAGGCAATTTCCCAAAGAGGAACTTCCACGTGAACACCAAACTGGAGGTGCGCAATATCCCACCCGAGCTCAACACCATCACCAAGCTCAATGAGCACTTCAGCAAGTTCGGGACCATCGTGAACATTCAGGTAATATCGTAAGCGGGAGGAATAACAGTCATGAGATTTTAGAAATGCATTTAAAATCAAATCATGGAAACACCCGAAATGGAGAGCAGACCTCTCCCAAGGCCCCCCCCCCCAAAAAAAAAAATAACCCTCAAAAAATTCTATCCATCCAGGTCGTGTTTGGTGGCGACCCAGAGGTGGCGTTGATCCAGTTCACATCCAACGAAGAAGCCTGTCGGGCCATGTACTGCGCCGAGGCGGTTCTCAACAACCGTTTCATCAACATGCGCTGGCATCGCAAATCCAACATGCTGGGGAGTCACCAGCTGGAACAGGGCACAGGCAGCCAGGTCGGCCCGCAGGTAAGGCCATGTGATGGAATTAAATACAGAGTACGGTCTGAATGCATTTTAAAAATCACCTCATTCCATCTTTTACCTCCCTCAATATTGCGATTTAATTTGTGACTAATATATATACATATATATTTTTTTTCATGGTCCTCTTGACAAACACATGACTTGTTTGTTTTGCAGGGGATCAAGCAGCACAATCCTGCTGCTTACGTGCTGAACAAGCATCGTTCGCCAGTAGCAGTCGGCACCACGAGCACACCCGACAACCTGAACCCCAACGCAGAAGTTGCCCATGTGCGTCTTCATCTCTGTGCATGTGTGCTTTGACGCCCGCTTGTGTTTCATTCCCGTAGAATGCAGCTAAAATGACCACGTTTTTACACAGAACTTCTTAAAAATCCCTTTAACTCATTCAGTACCAGCCAATTCTGGACTTAAGTCTGAAAAGACGTTTAAAAACGTCTTTGGGAGTGAATGAGTTAACAGTACTGTATGGCCCTTGGAGGACTGAAAAAGCTGCGCATAGCAAAAATCCACCCCTCCTCCATATGCTTAGTGAAGTTGAAGTACTTAGACATAAGGTTCAGCACGAGATGTTCTTGAGGGTTATGGTCGAGTAGAAAACATGTTGGTGAATAATAATCATTTGTGTGTATTGAGGAAAGTTTTATGCAAGCAGCACTGAAAAGTAAAAGTCTTGTTTGCGTCACATCTTCCGGCTCCATGTGATGACCTAAATGTGTTGCTTTCCCCTTTCGCTGTGCGCGCCACTTAGGTGGCGCCGGTTCTGACAAACACCCAGAAGGGTCCCTACACTTCCACCCCGCTCAAGTTGTCCTCCAAGTGCCTTGGGAAAACGGCGAAAGCACTGGAAGCACAGGAAGCCCTGAAGAAGAAACAGGCACGTTGTTCAATTTTTTAATACGCATCATGAGGGTGACGTGACGGTGTTTGTATCCGCGTCTGTGTAAAATGCTGGAATCTGCTGTCCCTCCCAGTTTAACGCCTTGCATTGTGCTGTTTGCTTTTAGGAGGCGTTAAAACTACAACATGACTTGCGGAAGAAGAAGCAGGAAATGTTAAAGACGCAGATTGAATGTCAGAAGGTGAAAACCACATGCGCAAGCCCACACAGAAGATGCTTTGTTTGTTTACTTTGCCAAAGTTCCACAATAACTCGACTAATTAGAAAATGACATTGATGGGCGCCGCTGATCAGGTCAGCCTCTCACCATACGGCACTTGGCGTTTCTTATCAGGCGCTGATTAGTCGTCTGGAGAAGAACCGGGGGATGAAACCAGAGGAACGAGCCAACATTATGAAAACACTGAAGGAACTGACTGAAAAGATTGCCCAGCTCCAGAATGAAATGAATCCTTCCTCCCAGGTCTCGAAAGCCAATCACAACCAGCCCAAGACCAAGACCGACGTGAGTTTGGGGAGCGCCGCGAAGTGTTAAAATGTTCTCAGTTGGAATTTTGTGATTTTTAAGCACTCCAAAAAGTCCTTGAAGTAGGAACCAGATATATGCTAACAAAGCAGAGCTTCAAGTTCAAGCCACTTTTTCATCACTGTGTATTTTGGTTCATTTCTCACTTTGCAGGCCCAGAAGGAGCTGCTGGATGCTGAGTTGGACTTCCACAAGAAGATGAGCTCTGGAGAAGACACGACAGACCTCAAGAGAAAACTGGGCCAGCTCCAGAAAGAGGTAAAAGGTTTTATTTTTTTTGTTGTTTTTTTCTTCAAATGTTTCATTTTTCAAATTTCAAAGGCAGCAATTTTGCACCGTGAGTACAAACGTTCTCAGACTGAACATTTTATGACCCAGCAGCCTAAAACGTAGTTCCAGTTGTAATTCAATCCACCTTAACAAGAGTGCCGTTTTGGGGTTAGCACTTTGATCAGGTTCAGGATCTTTGAAGGAAGGGATTTGCGGTGCCAATATATATATATTTTTTAACAGTCCCAAATCAAGGATGAATATAAGATCTATGTTGGGAGGTTTTGCAATAAGAGTCCCTGCCTGGGAAAAGGACTTTAAAGCCGACAGACATGCCGCAGACAAACGTCGTGTCTCATTGCTGATTAGAATTTTTATTTTTTTTTTGAGCGCAGGAAAAAAAACCTCACATGCACCTAATTCTTTCATCGACATGATTGAACAATGCGACGATACACTGAATGTTGACGGAAGCCTGCGACGATTGGGCGGGGTGGGGTCGCTGACGCACTTGTAGTGTGACATCTCACCCGGTACAAGACACAGAATTTATCTGGGAGCTTGGCAGCGCAAGCGTCACGGATGACAAAAAATAAATAAATAGTGTCGTTTGAAAAGGCCTTAAGTCATCTCAACCCCCCACTGGCCCCGCATGTGCCCTCCCACTGAAACACAACACAAGACAAGGCTTACTGTGTCACAACATTCGCCGAACAGGTACACAACTTTTGAGAGTAACACCCTGCCAAACATGTATTT
>CAAKHF010015977.1:21057-39111 GCA_901007745.1 Hippocampus kuda
GGTCCCAGAATCAATAATTCATTCATAGCCAGTAGCACCAAATGAGAATGAGGAAGACGGCTACCTTGCTACTCTATTAGTCATCTTCTATCACCATCATGACAACTCACTGTCAACACACACACACTCACACGGAACTTGAGGATTGGATGATGGCTGTCTTCTAAATGGAGATGATGTCCATCTGTCTGCGACTTTTGTGCTTTTCTATAGCGAGAGCCTAACGGATCGACAACATCTAGAAATAAAACTAAGCATTTGATTGGCTCCGTCGTCCAAACTTGCAGCACACTGAACGGTGTTTCTAATATTCGGCCTCGATGTTATTCCTCTGCGCCAGTGTGTTTTACGTTGCGGCCATTGAGAGAATAAAATTGTAATTTTTCACGCTGACTTTTTTTTTATGTTGACAAAAAAATTGCGGCATGTGATTAATAATAAATAAGTGGAATAATTAAAATGCAAAAAAAAACAACAACAAAAGAAACCCTGAAAATTAACTGAAATTCAAGCGCTAACAAGCGGTTTAATAAATTCTATATTTATCTCGCATCTATTTCCATACTTTAGCTTTTTTTCATTGTTCCTGATTATTTTTTAAGGGCGGGGACATCATGTTACCAGTGTAATATGACACATTCTTCACAGAGGTTAAAAAAATTCTATGAAATGTTGTGTTGTCAATGCTATTATGTTACATAAACACAATGTGCAAGGAATCCCCACAATGCAAATCTTGGAAGAATGTGGAATCCCGCATACAAAGGACGAGGGGAGGAAAGGCGATATTAGAGGCGCTCTTGCTTAATTCATCCTGCAGGCCCGCAGAACACTACGATCCACTCCATTCATAATTTAAAGTGCTCTCCATTATCAAAGTGCCTTGAGGAATAAGTTTAGCCAGCCAGAAATAATTCACATTGGTGTGATTTCTTTCTCTTTTTTTTAATACGTTAAATCAGGTGATGGACTGAAGAGTAAGTGAGCGCAGTTATTTAATCTTCAAGTAAAAGCATGTGGAAAGTAAAGAGGAGGAAAAGGAAAGTAAGTATACAGCGATAATCCAAGCAGGACAAGTTTGACATTCCGTCATCTCGACTGTCCAAACTTATCATGGCGTCAAGGTACGTGCACGTCCCGGCAGTCTAAAACAAAGATGACGCTGAACCAGTGTGACAACGGGGAGTCCCCGTGGGACCCTCAACCACAAGACAAGAAGGCCCCCGCGTGTTGCGTGCAAACGGGAAGGGAGGCTGACATCATCAAAAACACTTGGAAGATTCACCAGTGGAACAGTTGTTGACATCTCCCTCAAACTTGGGAATTTAGGAAAAAGTTGGGATGCAGTCCAGCCATCCATTTTCTTTTGTGCTTATCATTAGGGAATCAATTGCAGCAGAATCTGAGGTGTGTGTGTGTGTGTGTGTGTGTGTGTGTGTGTGTGTGTGTGTTTGTGTGTGTGTGTGTGTGTGTTTTATGATAGCATTTTTTATGACAGTCATTTTTTTTTTCAGAAATCACCAAAAACTGAACCACATTGTGATTGAATGATCTGTTTAACCGAGGATGCAGTCAATGTCCGAAAAACAAAATCTTCAACAAAACAATCAGGTTCCAATGAATAATAAAATAACAATAATGATAATCAATAGCAATTAAAAGGCTGTCTGTTTTTTCAACGATGACATTTAATCTATGAGGAGGACAAAGTTTTATTAAAGTTGAAAAAAGAAGAAAAAAACACATCTAATCATGTTCCAAACAAAATCTGAATGTGATCAAGATTTTTTTTTTTTACAAAACACGACAGTAATGCCTTCCGTATTCGTAATAATCATGCTTCTTGAAGGATATTCGTTCGAAGACATGGTTGAGTCTCAAAGAGAAAAGCATGGAAACAAGGAAGTCAGAAGTGTTACAAGATGGCGGAGAACACAACAATGGCACAAACCGCCTCCCCTCCTCCCTTTCTTTGAAGACTCACATGAAACGCAGAGCTGAGGGCTCTAGAGGACGGCCCGTGGCGGTTGCGGCAACATCACCCCCCCCCCGCCAACCTCGCCGTCTGATCCCAGAGGCCCCGGGCCCTCAAGTCAGGCCTGAGGCTACTGGACCAAAAGCAGCTGACTGCACACAAAAAGAGAGAAAGAAGGTTAAAAACAAAACATCAAGAAACATAAAAATGTCTTTTAACGCCCAATGTGCATGTTGACACAGTTATGGCACTAAGAGGTTGAAACAAGCGCTGACTGAAGGCACTTTTGTCTGATATATTTATATGATATATATTTGTCTGATACCATCCAACACAAAGATATCTATTGTCGCCAAAAAATGTGCTTAAAAAAAAAAAGAGGTAAATTCTACTAAAACATATGAGCAAGCTGTCAAATGCATGCCACAGCAACAGGTGGCGCTAGATCCCCAAATGCCAAGATCATCATAACCAATCAATTGGTAGAAGTAAGTCATTTCCAGGAAAAGACCGAAGAACATTAACGTGAGTAGTTGATTTTAAAAGTTTTGCGATTCTTTCATCATTTCGATTTCAAAAATCAAAGGAGGGAATTTCTTTTTAACTACAGTAATAATGAGCATCACGATTCAATAGTGTGCACGCGCACACCCTGAATTTGGCACATGTATGTGACCAGCAACAAGAAGCGTCCTGTGCACCACTCCTTCTGCCCATAGAGCGCTCACATTGCATCACATCAGCCAGTGACGGCTGCAACAGGGAGAAGAGTGCTGAAACGTGTTCGTCCCAGAGAATTGTGCATCTACCCTCGTGTATTTCTGGGACTGGCCAGAGTGCTTGAGTGCACCAGCCCAAGACAACAGTTTCTTTAAGACTTCTTTGTGGGCTGAATACTTAACTGGAGCTTATTCATATTTGATTACAGCTTCAGAGTCAAAGTAGCTAATAAACAAATTAGCTAGTCTATAAAAAAAAAAAAAAGGAATGATAGAATTGAAACTGTTGGAGAGTTTGGTGCTTGATGTGATGGTAAAGTGGAGATTTCCAGTTGAGATTATTAGACACGATTAAAGAAGACAAAAGAAGAAAACCTGCTGATATCAAATATTCAAAACCAAATTACAGCTACACCCTGTGATTAGTAACATTTTAGGGTGCTTTGGCGTTGAGAGTGAGTCCCTCACTTAAAAAAACACATAAGATAAGATAAGATATCCTTTATTTGTCCCACACTGGGGAAATTTACAGCCTTCAGCAGCAAGATTGTGGGTAGAAAGAAGAGAAAAGTTTAAGAGAAAAGAAAATACAGTTTCAATTAAGTGCAATATAAATACAAATATGGATAAGGTCAATAAGTTCAATTAAGTGCAATATAAATAAAAATCTGCTCCCCATTCACACCTGAGACATTGAAACACCAACTAATCAAATCATATGATATGGCATTAAGTAAGGAAAATGGGCAACATCGGTCCAATGGGTACATTTTCACTTCAGTGTGTATTCACTTTTGTTGCCTCTTGTCGGTGATTTAGATATTAACGGCTGTGTATGGTTGAAATTATTACTTAAACCACTTGAATAGCTCAATTACAACAACATAAAAAAAGTCGGAGCATTTTTTTATTCCACATGGACTAATGTGACTGCATTAGACCACAGTGTAGAAATGAGTTACCCACGCGACAAAGACATTGTACCCCCCCCTGGCGGCCATCTACAGATGCTACTTGCTACCTTCCCGACAGGAAGTGGGATATCCTGTCTGTGACTCACCAAATTAAGACAAAAAAATGTAGCAAAGAACCCCATCTGTGTCCCTTTTATTGTTCTCTCATTAATGCTCTCCTTGTCAAAATTGTCTGTTTAGGTGGAAAAAAAAAACAAACAAACCCAAATGCAAAAAAAAAAAAAGCCCCATGACCAAAAGTTTGTGAACCTCTGGTCTCGCCTATACGCGTTGTTACAGCTGCCGCTGTTGTGAAAGCGCTATATAAATCAGCATGTATTGTATTGTATACCATAAGGAAAAAAAAGGTTACAAACACATTTCATGAGTGGGCAATAAGATTTCATTTTCTCTTTTATTTGGTAGGAATACATTAAATGTGCCCTTTAAATACACAGTATATAATAAATAGATTGGGGATTGCAGCGATTCGACGCTGTTCAAGTTGATGAAGTACAGTAGCTGTTTTATAAACCAGGGGGAACACATTTAATCCTGAGGAAAACATCATTCATGTAAACATTTTCAAGGTGACCTTTGCATCTATTCAGACGGCTGGGTTGTATTGGTGGGGGGTGTGGTGATGCTCGCTGGGCCTTTTGTGATTTTGTATCGGATGCATTTGATTAGATCTTCCATGAGAAAAGACATTGGGTATTTGTTGCCCGTCGGTTGCACTTGCTGTCGCACGTCTTTGCATTTGAACTGCAACACAAGATAATGGTCAGAGTGATGCTCGCCCCCCCCCCCAAAAAAAAACCCAAAACAAAACATCAGACAAAAGGTTCTCCTTACTTCTTTCAGATTATTATACACCTTCAAATGTCTGGCAATCTCCTTGGTCGCTTCAGGCTTGTCCATCAGCTCGTGAACTTTGCAGAAGAACTTTGCCTGTTGGGACAAATCAAAATGATCAATATGCATGAAAAAAAAAATTGTGTATCTGTGTGCATTAACATCCAAAAATATTGACGAAAATGATCTCATCCTCACCTCACATTTTTTCTTGCCTTCTGCCAGATGTCTCAAATTCTGAAAGTCTCCCTGTGGGGGCGGGGGAAAAAACTAGAATTTTAATTTATTTGCACTATATGTGTATACGTTTTTTTTTTTTTTTTTAAGAGGACTGAAACCGTTTCACTTACCGTGGGTAATGATATGTTGCGATCAAACAGGTCGATGATGGGTTTGAGTTTATCCTCGACTCTTTCACGGGTGGGCTGGGTTGGAGTGGGATGGCCCAGCAAGGCCGCGGAGGACATCATCAGGAGCGCCACAGTCATCATCGTCATCATTTTTGCTTGTAGGAAGACCTTGCCGAAATAAGCTTGAATTGAGGAATCGCTTCAATTGGCAGCTACGAGCTCATTCTGACACCTCAATTGCGAGCACGCGACTTATACTCATCTTACCCCACCCCTTTGATGGTGTGTCCCCCCCCCCCCCCCCCCCCCCCCCCCCCCCGCCCCAACCCCTCGCCTTCAAAAAGTGACACTCTTGCAGTACACAGGAAATAAGATTTGCTTGATTATGTTTCCAACAAAACGAGATATGTTTCTTTGAATTTGAGTGCCATATTAGGTCAAAATATTAGAGTGGCCATTTTTACATCTCGTCCCGCTATTAGAATTGCAATCAATTAGTTCTAGCAACATTTAAAGTTGAAGGGGAATCACGTTTTTGTATGGGACTCGTCACTTTTTTTGTGAGCTGGTTTTGACAACAACGCAGCTTTTTAAAGCCATTTGAACAGTTTATCATAAAATTATATCATTTTGGCAAAATCAAAATGCAGTTTTTAAGGATCACCAGACACCTTGTTCAGTCTTATGTCTCTCTGTTTTGGTTAATTCAGAAACCCAAAAAACTGAACCAAACCAAAAGCACAGAAAAATTGAATTTTTATTCAAAGAATGATTTTTGTGTAGATTCAGGGGATTTCTTCGATCGTGAAGAAACATGAATGGAACATCCAACGGGTAATGATGAAACCAAAAGGGAGTTACTGTACGACTGTGACGATATGCTCAGTGCAGATAGGAGGAGAGGGAGCTGATGCTGCATTTGGTGATTTCAGAGTTCTGGTCCTGGTTCTTGCGGATGCGATAGAAGTGTTCGATGTAACTGGAGCGGCCCAGCAGCTCCACAAAGTCCTCGTCGTGCGTGATGATCAGTAGTTGGAAGTTGCGCTGGCGGGAACGACTCTTAATGATCCTGTCGAGGAAACGAGATGTGAGTTGCTGTCTTGCAGGTTTGTGTGTGCGCGTATACACTCACTCAACAAGGGCGTGTGCCAGCGATTCAATATTTTCTCTGTCCAGGTTGGTGGTGGGCTCATCCAGTGCCAGGATCCCGCAATTCAGACAGAAGGTCTCCGCCAAGGCAAGACGGATAATAAGAGATGCCAACACCTGCGCGTACACACACACAGGTTCAAACTTACAACACACAACATGCACAAAATTACTGGGAAAAAAAAAAAAGTCAAGTAGGTACCTTCTGGCCAGCACTGCAGCGTCCCCTCATATCCAAAACCGTGTCTCCTTTTACCATAACGACTCGATAGTTGTAAATCCTACGTCTCACTCCGGCAGACGAGTTCTCATCCACGTCTGAGCGGATTTCCACGTACTCGATGTCTGGAAAGAGGAAATGAGGATGACTGAGATGTGGATGGGTCAGAGTGAACCTTTCACACCAGTTGGTCGGGCCCCTGAATTGACAACTATTTAAAAACTACAGTCAATGACTGAACCCAATCCAGTGTCACACTTGTTTTTCATTTTTTTTGGTAAAGCCACGATGTGGAAATTTTGCGAATCTTTGTGTGAAAGAGGCGCAAGGATAACGTACCTTGTCCTCGGTAGGTGCTGCGCCAAAGGTCTCTGATGATTTTGTTGATTTCATCCATCTTCATACTGTGGAACTTCATGATGGTTCTGAAAGGAACAAAGACAGATGTGCTTATTGTGGTGGGAAAAAAGAAAAAAAAATCAAATCAATCATGAAATACTTTTTAATTTATGACTACCCCAGAAAAAAAGAGATTTATATCGAATTAATGCTCTATTTTTGTTTTATTGTTTTGTGCTGCACATGCACACAAAACTATTTTCTAATAGCCTGCAAAATATTGTCACCTAAATAGAAACCAAATACCAGTCCACAGTTCGTAGATAGCACGAGAATTAACTCAAGGCAATTTAAATGTTGAAGCCTGACATTTGGATACTTTTAGCAGTTCTTAAAAGCATACAGTTAAGCCTTAAGTTAATAGCATGGCCAAACGGCGCTTTATTTGCTTAACAGTTGTCTTTTACATGTAAAATAAATCTTGTGGGAGGCAGCCCAACCACAAAACGTGATAGCGCCTTTTTTTTTTCTTCCAGTTTTGATTGTGGGTCACAAGATATTTTTAATCTGTGTCTTACTGATTGATGATATACGGTAAACAAGTACCGGTAGGTTGATAAAGGCGATAAAACTGAAGCTGACTGGATGTTGTCTTCCTGTGTTCCGGGAAGCGTTTGGTCAATGACCTCGCCAACTGATGAATGACTGTAATGTCAAAATACCAAGCGGAAATCGACCGCCGTCTTCCGACGCCCATGTATGGCAATCGAAGAGGCGCGTCATGACGAAATCGGAAAAGTCGCTCTTACCAATCCGTCTGATTTGCTGACAAGACAGAATGTCGGAAGGGTTTTTGATTCTGCACAGCAAATTATTGCCAGGTATTTTTGAAGCTTCTGAACACATATAAAGAAAATATATATAATTTCTATAATAAAGAAAATATAATATCATAATTATATGAATATAATATATTCATGAGGACAATGTGTTCAAAAATTGGCTGGATATTTTTGAGAACTAGTTGTGCGGAACTCCAATCGAAAAAAAAAAAAAAGGGCGGTGGAGTCAGGATTTCAGGTGGCTTTTTCTTTTTTTTAAATGTCTAAACCAAAGCCTGTACACCACATCGTGGTCGATAGAACGTACTTTTGCCATGATTTGCTGTTGAAGGCTGAGTCAATTTTTTTGGCCACTGTGACAATAACTGGGCCATACGCCCCCCATCCTTTGGAATGTGGCCAAGGCGTACCTGCTTTTGATCTTGATAATGCTGACGAAAGAGCTGACTCAACCGGTGCAGATGTGAGGGAAATAACACTCCCACATTGTGCCATTATGACTGTCCGATAGTGACACACTGCCCCATAAATTCCCTCTGACGCTTCCATAATCTACTTTCTTCCAGTTATTTTTACAGATTTATTGGCCGCCTGTGCCCAGCGTGATTATTTTTGTTCAAGCTACAGATAGGTGCTGAATTTTATTGTTTAAAAGCTCAGTCAGATGCTAGAAGACATTGCCAGAAGTACAATTACAAGCAATCTTGGCAACCATTCACATATTCCCTGTTTTTTGTGCTCGTATCAAAACAACAAAATTTACGTTTGTGCCATGTTGGTGCCAAGAAGTGAATTAGGGAGCTTCATTTTGGCAAAAGAAGTGCTTTGTCGCCATTTTTCTGCATCTTTATGCCAAGGAACTATGTGGAAGTGAGTGGAAGTGTTTGACAAACCGTTTGCATTGCCACCATCCTGCGTCACTTAGAAGTAATTATAAACCTTTCGAGGAGGATTTGGATATCAAGCGTCCCACTCACTGATCGAGGGCTTTGTAGTAGAGATCCAAGTCTTTGATGACCAGCTCTGTCGTGCGCATTACGATCATCTTGTTTTTGTAGAGCTCGTCTGCTTTGTTGTATTGGTCTTCTCGCAGCTCTTTTCTAAAAATGAGCCATCCAGAGATGTCAAGGTTTTTGTGACGCAAACGCGAGGGACTGACAGTCGAGGCGATGACAAGAGACCAGCTAGCTCGGTACCCTAACGTAGCTCACTTGTGATGTAGCAGCTCCTCCTCGAAGCCTTTCTGGCGACCCAGCGCAATGCTGCGGTTCTTCTTTAGGTCCTCCACCTTGCGCTCGGCTTCACGCCGTTCTCTGCATGAGCGTAAAATGAGGTGAAGTGAGAACCGCGAAATGAACTGACGGCAACTTATTCACGGATTTATTTGGCGAAGCACAGACTTACTGGCGTAGCTTCATCACTTGCATGTTGCCTATGTCTTTGCAAAGGGCCTCCCGCTTAGCCACAACCTCTTTAAGCTCCTCAACACGCTTTCTTAGGGTCAGGTTGTCCTGTAACCAGCGCTCCTGAACCTGCCGCATGAGAAAATAATGTAACCACCTATCAGTGCAAGCAACGTACCAGCAGAACAATTAAACGGGCTTCCACTAGATGGCAGAAGGGACAATGACTTTACCTTTTGCGTGTCAATATCCTGACGGATGTTTCCTATCTCTTTGCTGATCTTCTCTTTGTGTCGTTCAGCCTCATGGAGCAAGGTGCTGGCTGTTTGAAGCGCAGCCTCTTTTTGCTGCAACAACACTTAGGAGGTTTGCTTACTCTTAATAGAAAGACGTTTGAGAATCTTAAAAGTTTTATGGGCCAAGTGGCACTTTACCGGATGCTAGATTTAACAAATGATGGATCACTCAACAAAGTATTCGAGGGTCGGTGTGGCAACAATAAACAACTTACCTCCTTGTATTTATGTTTGCCCTCTTCAAGATACTTGTTGATGTCCTTCTCCAAGATGGAGATGGTCTTTACTTTCTCTTTGATCGCGTTAATCTGCCGTTGACAAAGCGTGAAGCAGGTTAACATAACTGCACAAAGACGGAATAACACCCGGGTTTGACTTGTGAGTTAACACGCGTTTACCTTCTCCTGTCCTTGCTCCTGCTTCTGCCTTTTACGTTCCGTCAACTCCTGCTTCTCTTGCTGCATCTTATTCAAGGTGGACTGCAACGGTGACAGCTGCTCCTTTGCTTCCTGGTTGTGGCAAGAAGGCGGCATTTAATTGTTTTTTTTTTTTTCTGCGAAGGCTGGCATTCGGTTACAAAACGAAAAGACAGCACAACTGCGGCAAGATGACAATCAAAGTACCTGGATGTCCCTGGTTAAGGTTTGAATCTCAGTGGTGAAATCGACACACTGCTCCTCCAGCTGCTGCTGCTTCTGCATGTCGCTGCTCAGCTGGAGTTTCTCCGCTTTGGTCTCGTTCACGCAACTCTTCAGCATCTGAATCTGATCCTGCTGGTCTTGGATCAGCTTCCGTTTCAGCTCCATCTTGCTGGATGCTGCGCGGGGAAAATGTCCAGAAGCACGGCGCAAGTATTTAATGACATTTTCCGTGATTCCATCTTGCTAACCATGTGACATCTTACTGGTGTCTAACTTGAGCTGAGTCTCCTGCTTCTCCTGACTGACTTGCTGGACGCTTCTGGTCAAGTCTACTCCCTGGAGTTTGGCTGCATTCTGAGCTATTTTCCTCTCCACTTCCTTTAGATCCATCTACAAAGAACAACAAATCCGAATTGACACCATGAAGTCTCTTGACGTGATCCGAGAGGCAAACAAGAGAGTAGTACCAGGAATCTGTCCATAAGAGCGATGTCCTGCTGACAGGCCTTGGCAGTTTCTTCCTCTGACATCAACATGGCAAGCAGAGTCTCCTGCTCCTCCGCATCACTTTTCAGTCTTTCGATATCCCTGTTCACACTCTGCAGTCGATTCCTCAGCTCAGGCAACTCCTTCTCCTGTAACTGCACGATGGACTGCCTGTGGGGATGGGTACACATTTTTGTGTGATTTTGCCAAACATACAGCATGCCAATTTATCTTCTTAAAAAAACTTTGCATGTGCAACATGGCATAAAAATTGCTCGCCATGCAGCAGACATGCCCAATTGCCCCCACACGTACTGTTTCTCATTTAGTTGTTTCATATTTATTTCTGACATTTTTTTTTTCCATACAAATGTGTGGTGTAATGTTATGTCACCAGCAGAAGAACTGGACCCCACCAAAAACTGAGGACACCCTGTATTAGAGTTGAGATCTTCTACCTGACTGGTCTTAGGGTCATCATCTCATCTCGCCTCCTCTCCTTCTTTTTCAAGTCCTGCTCGGTGTTTTTCAGCTTATCTGGAACCAAACGCAGTTTGGACTGCATGTCGCTGATGACCTCCTGGAGGTCGGGCTCCGACGGGAATGTCCGCTGGCAGACGGGGCAGCAGGGCTCTCTCTCCTCAGTCAGCTGGCTGATGAACTGAGTGTAGACGGCAGTGGCTCCAGCGAGCATGGCTAGAAGAGAGCAACAAATGATACAACTAATCTAACTCTGTCATTTCTCTGCATGAATGAGACTATTGGTGCACATGTCAACCTCTTTGTTTGGACATTTTTTCCAGGTCCTCCTGCACTTTGTTCAGGTCCTGCTCCAGATCTTGACTGCCGCACACGTTGAAAAATTTCTCTTCATCATTTGTCAACTGCTGCTCCTTTTTACGTAGCTCGGCAGCAATGTGGCTCTTATTCTGCTCGCTGGAAGCCAGGTCTTTGCTGTGAGTTGTGAAATTACGACAGGCTCGTCATGACAAAGTAAGGTTCAATAACAAGGCAAAAAATATATATCTTAGTGGAACTGCAATGCTGGTAGACATTCAAGCTTTTCAAAATTTTAAATGATGTTTTAATATACAATATAAATAATTCTATCATTAGAACATACTTGAGTTTGGCCAGTTTGTCCCTGGTGCCGTTTATTTCCTTCGACTTGGAGTAAAGCCAGTCTTCCAGCTCTCTTTTGTTGGGGAAGTGGCCCAGCAGTGACACCAGATCATCACTGTGACGCGACTTGATCTTGCGTACCTGCTCCTCTTTCTCTTTCTACAAGACCGAAACAAAGGAATTGCTATGAAGGGAAACAACAGACATGGACGAGGAAGAGCCCACACATGGATGACAAATGCCACCTTGTCCTTCGTCAACATGTCCATCTGTGTGCGCGCAGTCGTGTGCAAGTTCAGCACTCCCATCTCTTGGTCCAGCTGCCTCTGTGTGCGGTCGAGCTCTGCCTTTTCTCTCTGGAGCTGCACAACCTCGACTTTTAGCTCTTCCACGTTGGACGTCTGGAGGGTGCTCTGCAGCTCACGCTCCTGAAAAGAAATCCGTATGAATGTCTGTTACAGATTTTTTATTTTATTTTATTTTTTTAAATGCCAACCGTGGAAACATCGACAAACTCACCGCTGTTGCCAGCTCGTTTTCCAGCTCTTGCATTCTGCCGGACGAACCTTCCAGCCTCTGCAGCTCAGTGCGGACATTCCGGAGGTCAATCTGCTTCGTTCCCAGCAGGTCTTCTTTGAGCTCCACTGTTCTCTCCAGACCTGTCTTCTTATCCCTGATCTCATCAATTGACTGTTGTTTCTGATGTTCCCTTTCCTGCAGGTCCGCCTGGTTTAGGCAAAAAGAGGTGGCGTGTGATACTCAATGTAATTCATCAATCAATTGGCCTGAGTGATGTGACTCATTTCTTACCGTAACCTGAGCGACTGTCTCTCTTTCTTGCTCCAGTCTCTGAGCGACATGACGATGAAAGCTCTCGAGTTGAACCCTTGTAAAGGGCGGCCGGTCGTAGCCTTCCACCTCCAGTTGGGACGACAATAACCGAACCTGCAACAGCGAATTGTAAGTCAAACCTCTCGACTCTCTCAAGGATCGGGTATTTTCAACAGTTCGATTTAGAGATCAGGCAGCCTTGCCAATGTCCCAAACCCAACCAGCCATTTTAAGTGGTACTTTGGTGAAACAACTAATATATGCTTTTCCTTTCAAATTGGTCCGATGTGTTCGACTGAGCGCGGTCACGGTTGGCAGGATTGTTTCGCTCTCACCTGAGTGTCACGGGTCTTGATGTTTTGTGTGTGGCAGTCAGCCTCTAGCTGGACACGTCCTGGGAAGACCAGAGGACATTGATTTTTTTTTTTCCTTCGGTGCATTAAAATGAATATGGTCATGTATTGAAGCGGATATGTACCTTGTTCCACCAGGAGATCGGACTTTTCCCTGTTGAGTCTCTGACACTCCCTGTCGGCTCGCTCCAGCTCTTTTTGGCAGTCTGTCAGCCTGCGGTTCTTCTCCTTCACTGTTCTCTGGTGGTTCTGGTAAACCTCTTGCAGCTGCTCAGTTGAACCCTGGAACACCTGCAAGCCAACAAAGACGAGAGGCTCAATTGCTCAATGAAGTGTCAGGTAAGTGTACATTTTATGATTATGTGAACCATCTGTATCTTGCACCTGTTCCATTGTTTCCTCGAGCTCTTTGTTGTCCTCCTCCATCTGTTTCTTCCGGCTGTCCAAAGCCTTAATATCATTGTCCAGCTTCATCACCTTGCCCAATTTCAAGTCGATGTCTGCCAGCCGATTCTGACACAAAAAACAAAAACATCACTTATTTATATGTCATTTTATTTCTTTGATTTCAAACTGTGAAACAGTACATACTTCCAGTGGCTCAATTTGGCTTTCAAGCAGCTGGATGCTGTCCTTGGAGGCTATCAGCTGAGCCTCCTTGCTAGCGACAATCTCTCTAATCTGCTGGGCCTTCTCCTTGTTCTGCTTCAAAAAGCGTAACTCCACCTGGCACTCTCTCACAGTGTTGCTCTGCTTGAGACGCAATTGACGCATCGTATCCAGAGCTTTGATATACCTTGAATATGACAAGAACGTCAGATACACATCTACTGGCAGTGAGAGGAGGAATGAAATAAATGGACTTTTACTTGGTTGCAGCGAAGATGGAATCAAACTTTTCTTTGAGCGCCTTGCCCTCACTGAGTGGCCAGTTGGAATCCTCTTGATGGCAGAATATGACGTGATTCAACACGGGCTTGGATACACCGAGTGCGGAAATCATCTCGCGATCCAGCTCGCCGCATTTGGATGACAAGCTCACGCTTTCACCGTCCCTGGATGAACACATTAAGACAATATGAGCATTGATTGTGTTTTGTTTCAGTCACCCTTCAAAGTACTGTTAAAAAAAAAAAAGCCAGGAGCTTTAAAAAGGCTGACTTACTTTATCCGACTAATAACCTGCTCTAGGCTTTTAAAGGAGTAATTCTTCGCCTTCTGGGTGCAGGACATGGAACGTTGGATGGTGACTTTCTCTCCATTGACGTCAGAGAACAGAAGTCGAATCTGTGCTCGCACGTCTGTCTCATGGGCATCCTAGAATCACATGTTGATGAAAGCTCTTATGAGAATTTGGCGTGGGAGTGGGGAACCTGCAGCATGCAACAGCATTCATCTTCCAATGACCCAGGTATAACTTACACCAACACACTTTACAACAATCCAAAGGTATAATGATTCACCTTTGGATCATGGACAAAAGCACCTCCTTTAGAACCTGGGGGAAGTTCCCCTGCTGTAGCATACTTGAGGCACTCAATAATGGTCTGAAAAACAAAACAAAAAATATTCAATCCATTTTGACTTCAGTGTGTGTTCCTGGTTTACCACGGGTTCTATGGGAGTCCTTGTACCGTTTTGCCTGCTCCATTGGGACCAACCAGAACAGTAAGGGGAGTGAAGAATGAGATTATTTGCTTGTCTTTGTCCTCAATTCCAAAGCTTCGCACCCCCAGGATGCTCATCTTGTCAATTTTGGACATGATTGCTTTCTGGAAGAGACAAAAAAAAAGAAGTCAAAATAGTCTTGTTTTGAGCGTCTTGGAGGGCACGTATTTCTTTGAAAGTTTTTCATTTGTCTAACTTTCCTGAGCAACAGTGATTTAGGACATAAAAGTGGGAACCTTACAAATATGGTGACAACAGTGTCAAAAAAAGATTCAATCTCACAGTAATACACGCAGGCAGGACCTGATTAGTTCGATTTGATTCTACATAAATGTCATTGATTTCTCCACATTGGGGTAATGCCGGGACACAGATTCATGGATTAAAGGTCAAATTAAGTTTATCTGTAACGTTTATTGTGAATTTTAGGTAGGTTCGTCCAGAAATTTCACCCGAAAGCCCTGACTTTTTGTGAGGATTGTATAAACACGTAGCAACTCTATAGCATTGTATAATACACATCGTTTTCACCATTTTATTGTCCTTTGGAGTCATATTGAGGAAAAGATCACATGAATTTGGGCTGAACGAAGGGCAGCTGGGATTAAAACATTACAACAAACCGTACTATATAGTTGGAGGTATAGCTAGGTAACAACAGAAAACAAGTAGTTCGGATGGCTTCGTAGATGTTATGGGGACCCAGTACTTGTTTATTTGAGTATGAAGTACTTTTATGTCGGGCTAACCTCACTCACGAAGCGAAGCGACACGGTAAGCCACTGTTACTAAACAATATTAACGTACGTACATTAACAATCAACAACAACCGTCAATGCATGATACGAAATAATGAAAATGGTCACTATTTCTCTAAAGTCGCATTGTGCCACGAAAACATAAAACACCTTATTTTGAAGCGAGCCTTCAGGTTGAACAGTTCATACTCCAAGCGTTCGCGCTACACTGTATTATGACGTCATCACGTAGCATTCATTCGTCTTCCGGGAATGAAACGTACAACGGAGAGTGCATTACTTCACTGCTGGTGTCATGAAGAAACAATGGTATTTTACACACATACACTACTCACTAGTGATGGGCAAAGTGAAGCCTCGTGAACCAATGAAACATTGTCTCTCATGTATCAGCCAATAGTTAATTACCCGATTTTAATTCATTGTAGGTCTTTAAGGACACCAAACATCACGCAGTCAGAAACTACCGTTTAAAAAATAATAAAAATGATCTATATCTCAACATCCCCAAAAAAGTGAGGGATTATATATGGAAAAAATGAATCTCGTTTCGAGGCGCGTGTCAGTGACGTTTTGTCATGTGACCGCGGAAACACGTCTCATTTGGGGCTGTGCGTATTCTTCTTCCTTCGTTTAATCAGTAGTGAACTACAGTATACTTTGGCATTATCGTCATTTCATACTGGCTGCGCAGAGCTCATAAAGTTGTCTGAGTGCATGTTGGTGAATGCACATGTTGATTCGTGGTCCTATTAATTATTACCACTAGATGGCGTTGAAGGCAAACAACTCAATTGGGCTATGATGAGAGCCATAACAAAACCATTTATCACTTTACTTCTTTTTTGCCAGTAGAATTCTATCCATCTATTTTCTGATCCGCTTTATCCTCTCAAGGGTCGCGATGTGAAAGTGTGTTTTTAATTTGTTGAGCTAAGGGAGGCCAAATTGCATGCCATATTTTTCTGTATTTAGTTTTTTTTTGTTTTTATAAGAACACTCTGCAAAAATTATCATTAAAAAAAGTCAAGTGGCATAATTGACCCAAAACTATCCATAAGGTCAGCTACAAATATATATTCACTGTTATTTTTTTTCCCTCTATGACTCTTATCCTCTATGCTGGGGTCCTAGTGTTGACCACCTACATGTGTTACTCCTCCTACAAACCTGGCAGCGTCACCTCTGTGCGTCCCCCCCATTGTGTTCAACGCAACATAAACACACACGGACACAATCACAGTCCACTGACTCTGTCTGTGTTATCAGACCACTGACTCATTGAGCCTAAATCTGCCCAGCTCATGGCCCCCTTTCTAGTTTCATATTGTCCTGACTTGAAAATGTCAAGACATCTTGTTCCTGTAGAGTTGTACGGTATGTGTTGCCGTACTTATACTATGTAAAGCCTCTCCTTTCTCAAGAGCACTGTGAAACAGTAATTCATGCCTTCGTCACGACTGGAGAATGCTGGCCTAGTGACCTAAACCCTGAGAGAGAGAGAGAGAGAGAGAGAAAGAGAGGTCATAATTGTGTACGAGTGCAAGCCTGGTACACACCTGGAAAGACTTTTCAAATCTGAAAAGATTTTTCATCCGGGACAGACGACATGCACAAACATAGAAAACCGGTCAGACTGTGCTTGGCTCTGATAATCTCAGCAAAGAGCATCACACACCTCTATTGTTTTACCCTCTCATGTGATCCCACGTGATTTTCATAAGCACAAAGACCCACTGATAACAACATCGATTTGGGTAGGGTATATTTAAAAAATAAGTACCAATGCCTTCTTTTTTGACCGTCAGGGCTCTAGGTGATTAGAGACACTCCATTCCTGACACAGTCCACCGAGTCAAATAGCGAATGTTTCCAAGATATACTCCTCAAGCACTGTCTGCAAAAAATACCACTTAAGAGGCTTTGGTGAAGGCTTTAAGTTCCATTTTTGGGAACCTCTTTGTGTCTTTGTGTGTGTGAACCTCTGCCAGTTTGACAGCTCAATTTCTTGGCAGCTGCAAAATGAAGAGTGAGTCGGCGCATGAAATTACCATAGGTGAAGATGCCAAGTTAGCTCAGTCCAGATAGCCGACTAGAGAAGGAATTATTATTATCGTCGTGTGTTTGCCTATTTGATCATTTTTTTCCTTATTTTTGTTGGTAGTCTGCACTACAGTCTTCACAAGACAAAATGGAAAAGAAATGAAACAACCAAAAAGTACCAATGATTCCTTGGCGTAAAAAGTATCCCTCTTGACCTTTTGTTCCAAATGTGCCGAACAAATAGTTAATTAAAAGTAAAAAGAACATTTGATCCGACTTGCCATGCAATTCTAAAACAAATACATCTTCAGAGGAACCGATATCCTCTAAAAAGCCCCCCTAATATCCACACGTATTTGACTAATAAGTCACAATACTCCATCAAAATGGCGCCAAATTCAAATCCGGGAAGCCATTACATCCAATCCACAAATGGCATGGATGTCAAACAAACAATTCACAAATTCATTGTGACGTATGTTATGCATAATTGGAGATAAATTAGACTAACATGGAAGGGCACCTTTAAAAAAAAAGTCTTCCGAAATGAAAGGAAACATCCCTACCATCGAGATAAATGTGTACCCCGAGAATGTGCTTCAAAAGTCAATATGAAAAGCCGCAATTTCACAAACAGATTTGATTCATTAGTGCCAGAAGTTAATTGTCACATCAAATTCGTTGTTAAAAGGTCAACATGGAGTGAATGAAATAACAAAAAAGACATATCCGCATCTCTATTCTCTTCTATTCCTATTCTATTTTGTTTGCTTTTTGGAGCAGACATAAATTAGCCTGCATGGCTGCTTGTGTGTGTGTCGGCTTGTGTGCGTGTGTGCATGTGTGTGCGCGTGTTTGTGTCTAACATGGTCTTGGTTTGAACTTGGGCGGCTGCACGCATAGCCTGGCTCAGAGCTGCAGGGAAATGTGGGCGTTGTGTCTGCCAGGCCTCTTACACTTGGCTTGTCTACATGCATTATGCTCTCTCACAACACACACGCACGCACGCACGCACACACACACACACACACACACACACACACAAACGGAA
>CAAKHF010015982.1:9927-28742 GCA_901007745.1 Hippocampus kuda
CTGGTGTTGTCGATGTGCGGCTTGCAGAGAGGGAGCCTGCAGAAAAAAGAAATCTGCTGTCATGGGAGCAGGTGAAGAAAACACATTCCAAACCCTGCAACTGTTCATAATCAAATGGCACATAAATAACAAACCATCTGTTTCCTCCCCTCCCCAGAAAAACAATTGTATTTTACCAGAGGACCTGCGAGACTTTTATCTGACAACAGATGGCTTTACACTTACTTGGAACGTCAAACTAGACAGCAAGTCAACCTGTTTTAATATTCTAACACAGGGTTTCCCAACTATGGCAGGAAACGATCCAATTTCGCTTCATTGTTCAGAAAATAATTCATTATTTACTGTGAATAATTTCCCTTTGCTTACCTAACTATGCCAACGATTTATTGTGACTGGCTGAAGAATTAAATAACACAAATGATAGATGACAAATTTGCAAATGTCCCCATTTTGTGAAATTCATACAACAGTGATACCTCTGTATTGAGCTAAAGAAAACCAGATTTCACACCAAGTCTGTACATTTCTACTGTTGCCCTGTTGTGATATTTTTCCAATGTAAAATATGCACCTTGGCTCAGTAAAGGTTGGGAAACACTGTAAACAGAATTTTACGTGTTCTGATTAACGTTACGGTTTACAATGAAAGCAACTATATATTCCCAATGTTTTTTGTGTGTCTCCCTTAGATGAATGTGTTCCCTTAGGATGCATGACAATTAACAGTGTGGGAAGATTGCAGCCCCTTCTCCAGCCAACACCGGTTTTCTCTCTGCCAAATGCACCCTCACTGGCCGACCTAGACTGGGATGAGAGCAGCGCTGAATGCGGTAGATCATCACTCAAATTGCGCACTCACTTGGAGCAAAGGCAACAGTTGCAATGTTGAATTCACCGAAACAAATTCCTCATTGTCATCCGGCAGGGTTGGCAAATGCTTCCACCCCTCCACATTTTGATTCTCGGAGTCGCATCTTTGAGTTGGATTCATGTGGTGGGAATGGCAAGGTGTGCTTGGCATACAAAAACTCCACCACAGGTGCACTTGGAGTTCTTTTGTTTTAAAAAATTTATAATTCTGGCTCTCACCAAGTAACATTTTTATTTTCTTTTTACAGGTGTGGTAGCCCAGCAAAGTGAAATTTGGTTTCTGGACCGCTCGCTTTGCTGGCATTTCTTAACCGCAACCTTCTCCTCTTACTACCGCCTCATGATCACTCACCTGGGGCTGCCTGAGTGGCAGTATGCTTTTACACCTTATGGCCCCAGTCCGCAAGCTAAGGTAGCAAAAAATCGTTCTTCTCTAAATACTCTCCATCAGTGAGCAATCTTACAAGTAGTTAATACGCAAGATCAATTGAGGTACACTTTTATTTTTTGACATTCTCAAGAGTGCAGTGATTGTCGATTAAAACTCAAGTACGACACAACATTCAAAGAACACACACACACACACACACACACACACACAAATGATTTGCATTCAAGAATCAAAATGTCACCTGATTTCATGTTCTCATTGGTTTTTGCGTTAAGTCTCTAACACGCGTTCCGTCTTCAGCAGTGGGCATCGCTGTACCAGCCGCTGACCTTCAGAAGTGAGCTCAGCCTGACCCCTTCGGCTGGAGACTTCCACGTCAACAAGTTAGATCCCACAAAGGCGTTTAAAGCCAAAGCCAAGGTGCCCACTCCAAAGAAGAAGCCGTCCACACCGTGCAGCCTAGCGAGCACTGCCAAAAGCCCAGGCAGCAGCGGAAGACCTGGCGTCGCCAAGCGATGAAACAACGTCGGCTCACCCATGATATTTTCGACAGGTTTTCCTGTCAGTATTCTCAGGCAGTATTGAAGAACTAAATGGTTGGACTGAGGCTCTGTTACGAGTGGTAACGCTCACAGTTTCATTTCAGAGAATCATGAGCGACGCAAGTGATCGCCGATTTACATATTTATATTTAAAGGCTTGAGATTTTATTCCACGTTTCAATTCGATTTTGCCTGTCAACTATGAAGTCTTGTGAAAATTGAAAATCAAAGGTGGCTGCTTTTCCTTGAATGACGTGGATCAACACCTGACACCGTGAACCTCACAGTGTCAGATTTTCAATATTTCAGGTGCTAATGTACCCACCGTTTATAAATCCGTCGAAAAAGTTAAGTCATCTTTCCTTTAATAAATACTTGCCCCAAGGATTCACGTCGAAGATATCTGATTATTCGCTTGGAAGTGTAATGCCCCCGAGAATGCGGCTGCAACAGTCCGACAAGACTTCTTGGCTCAACTTTAGGCTCAGGTGTTTTCAAGCCGTTCCAACATCAAGGTCGTGTTTTCAACGTTTTGCCTTGCTGATTGCCTGAATGAATAATAGCTCAGCACTTATTTCTCTGAATCATATTAAAGTTACGACCGTAGTCTCTGAAAGGAGGTAGGATTGTAATAGAGTTAGCGTTAAACAAGCAGTTACTCCAAAGTTAGACCAGCTACTTTTGCATCAAAAATGCAAATTGTAACTGAGTCACCAAGATACATACACGCAAGTCGTCCAATCGGAACAACCTTGGAATGTGTCGACTACAGCTTGACGTGTTCCATACACCTTGGCAGCTGGGGAACCGTTCACACACGCAATTCAGGGTCGTTGTTTTGTGCCGTCTCCTCTAAGGTTTTAATGGGTCCAGCACAATTTTCCGAGCGTGGAGGATGGTGAAGTTCCACCAAGAGTTTGTAGAGCCCCGCGCCCAGCACGCCTCCGATCATCGGGGCAATAACGGGCACCCACCACCAACCGTTTCCAGCCCTGCACAGATCAAGACATCATTAAAGAGAAAGCTCAACAAGCAAATCGTATTTACAAATTTGAGTCAGAGACAATTTTTTTTTTCTTGATCTTTGGGGACACGAGGCCCCTTTCACAATGTCGGTCGGGCTTTAAATGTGCCGCAGACTTTTATCTTTATTTGAAGGCATTTACTGTACATCCAAATCATTCGGATAGTGTTGGGATTATCTTCAAAGTCATGAGGCAGATTCACAATCACAAATCAAACTTTGACTTTTTAACACTTGGTTGCAAATCCTCTGCAATCATTTACAGCCTGAAATCGAAGCTGCAAAGACGTCACCGTTTTCTCATCAGTTTTGTCTTCGGCAAGTGAAATGCAGGCTCACTGAGATTCCTGTCAGATGACTGACGTGGCGCCAGTTTTGACGAATAAGAGCAAATAATATTGCCGGAAACACTTGCCAAATCAACGGTGATGGCTTTGTTGTGCCAATTTTGCAGAATACCTGCGGACCCATCAGTGGGCAATTCCTCCCTACCTGAACACGTCAAGCCCCCAGCCGGCAACGGCTGTGAAGAGCCTCGGTCCGAGGTCTCTGGTGGGGTTGATTGCGTAACCGCTGTTGCTGCCCAGAGAAATGCCGATTAAGAGCACCAGGAGACCCACGAGAGTCGACTCGCTGCCTGCTTCAGCCGGTTTGTTTTTCTGGTCGGACAAAGCCATCAGGCACAGCAGAAGCATCGCTGTACCAAATACCTGCCAACACAAGAAAGGTCATGAGAATGCCTGCGGATCGCTCCACAGGAAAAGTTCAACGAAGCGTATTTTTTGTCTCATAAACCCAATGTTATGCACACCGTACTTGGTCAATGAATCCCCCCAACAAGGAGAGGTAGGGGGCCGGGTAGGTGGCAAAGATAGCAGCGGTAGCCTTGGCACCGGTGGCAGTCAGATTCCCTCCACAATAGTCATGTATTGCCTCTGCAAACATAAAATACACAATCATTTACCGGTATGTCATGTGAAAGTTGGAAGTGGTCAGTATCGATTGTTTTGTTTTTTTTCCGTGCATTGTGTCCTCACCGTAATACACAGCGTAAACCGACCCCGCGGCTAAAAAGGACCCCAGCAGCTGTGACAAAAAGTAGAGCGGCAGCATCTTCCACGCGAGGCGGCCATACACGCACATGGCGAAGGACACCGCCGCGTTCATGTGAGCGCCTGGTGGAGCCGCGGAGCACATTGTGGCACAGATAGCATTTATCTTTACGACGGAAGGATGGGTCCGCTTTTATACCTGAAACTTTGCCTCCGACATGACACCCGAGCGCGACACCCAGCCCAAAGCCCAGATTGATGCTTATGTAATGTCCAAATGCTCCTTGTCCAGTCACGACCTGCGCCACGGAGCCGAGGCCGAACACCTGCACACAAAAACAAGGAGTTCACCGCCAAGCACGTCATGGGTGACGATTAGAGACAGACAAAACATCCGACGGAATAAGTCTTTGCAACGGGCTGGATGTTTAACCGAGCAAAAATCATGAATTAATCCTTTCGGGGACAGCGGTTACTACAGTGGACAGTTGATCATGTCATCAGGCGTGAAAGGGGTTCATTTAAGGGAAAAAATAATAATAATAATGATTACGAAAATAATAATAATGATCATGATAATAAGGCACAGGTTATTCCTTTGGTGAGTCACATTTGAACCACTCAAAAAAAAAAAAAAAAAAAACAACTCCAAGTTTGGATGCATTTGAACTTCAAACTCTGAGGCCATGTCAGACGAACAGAGTGGAACCAGCGGAAAAAGGCTCACACTGTTCAGGGAACAGGGAATGTGTAGTCCTGATTCCACAAATCATGCTTCGGTTAAAAAGTAAGAAGTGTCGAAGCGCAAATTGGGAGTACACACAAATGCTGAGGAAACCGGCCTGTTGTTGTGACAGCGCTGAAGGTTTGTCTCTGGGCTTCACAATGTGTCTCTTCCAGTTCTAAATATGGGATCGATTACAGCGGCGGACAAACATGTGACTCTCGCGACCCTCTCCACGTGGCCCCCTGTGTGACCCCTCTTCAGATTGAATCCACAAACACAAACACGTGAGCACAAAACGTGTTTGGGGGGCAAAGAGAATTTAATGAAAAGAACACAGGCGTGATCATATGACTCATTTATGCCTTGAATGAGCCGATATACAAACCATGTCCAAATGTTTTACCCCCCGACCCCAGACACACACACACAGCATTTTGTTTCCAAATTATGTTGTTTTCAGTCACAAAGTATGAAGAAATGATTCCTTACCATCATCACGTATGTGCAAAGAGTTTCGGCAAGTCCCACACGAGCAATTTCATTCCTTAATCGAAAAGATCGGGTGACAAGAGACGCTTTTCCCAGAGAGACCCCTCCATCTGCTGACTGTGCAAAGTCCTTCATTTCCTCTTCTTGGAGTTTGACCTTTTCTCTCATTTGGACTCTTTGTCTTGCAAGACTTTTTTTTTTAAACTAAAAGTAGAGTTTAAACACTGAAAGACCCCGAGTTCAGATTTGAAGTACTAACATGCTGCCCACGTGTGTAGTCCACAAATACAAATGGTAGTCCCTCCAACAGGCATCCCCTGTCCTCTAATCTAATTTTACGCTTCCTGTGTGCTCCTCTCTCTCTCTCTCTCTTGCTCTTTTCATTACACATTCCAATTGGGACCCCCGTTTTATAGCAGCGACGCAACCGCCCTCCCACCGGATATGCTCAAACCGGCACACAGACAGCTGCGTCCTCCAATCGTTTTGCTTCGTAGGACAGCCGTTATTTGCTTCACATTATTGGACAAGAAATAGTGAGCATTACACTGAAACATTTAAGTGGCTCTAAATGTTTAATGATAGCGCCTTCTAAATTTTGATTTTGTGTGTCAATATAAAAAGAAATGCTTCGAAAGAGACACACTCCAAATTTATGACATCCCTCAAACACAAGACATCAGCATATGATGGGGTTTTTTTTGTTTGTTTTAAACTCCACATGTGATTTGCTTCTCTGTTTTTTTTTCATGGTCGTTGTTTTGTTAGGGGGATGTAGAGACGGCAAAGAGGAGAAATAGGAAGTTGATCGATCTTTGCAATTGACATACCGAGCCTTTCTAGCTTTTGTTCTTCAGGGATGATCAGTGTGGCTCTCACGTGTGGTCGCTTGATTGGCGTCCAAACAAGTCTGCACACCCACACTGGCACAAAACTTTGAAAATGTGCCATGCTGCACCGACTTGCGCAGCTCTGCAAAAATACCAAAACTTAGTCTAGCCCACCCCTGCGCAGATTTATACCGCGCCTCATGCCAGATTTACCCTGGACATGAAACCATAGCCCTACAAGTTATTTTTACTGGTAAACAAAACATAAAACAAAGACAATCATATGTAGATTTCACCAAACCACATTGTCCTGTGAAAGTCTGCCAGCTTAATGCTAACACATGATGCAGCTGTTAACAACCAGACAGCAAGCAAAATTATTCACATGCATCTACTCTTTATCCTCTGTAAAAAAAAAAACAACTAATATTATATTGCAGTGTAGTTGCAATTCACTTTGTCCGTTTCATCTTCAAATCTATATGTACTTGGAGTATGTCTGTATTGCACCTTGTGGTGAAGGTATTCTGATTAAACTTTGGTTGTGTCAGTGTGCTGCTCTTTTCTGTTAAGAAATTTCGAATTGCAGTTATGATTTGTAGTTTATTACACTTGGAATATACTGGTCCTGCCGATAAGAGATCGAATTAGGAGAATGTGGCCCCTCAGCTAGTAAAATTAGTTTGACATCTCTGGATTAGACACTAGGGAGCAGCATTGAGTTCAACCTACTGTAGCTTTATTATGCTACTGTAGCTTTATCATGCAACAGCGAGGTCAGAGGTCAGTCCATCTGACAGTTTAAAAAGAGAGAAGGAAAGAGACTATGACCCAATTCTTTGCTGAATAAGTGGCCAGGTAGACATAAGAAGACCGGTTTTGCAAACCGACAGACTTCTGACCATAACCACTTCTTACCAAACCATCCAGAAAAAAATACTTTTTATTTTTACTCTTCAAGTATATTTTATAGCTTGTACTTTATGTGTACCTAAGTAATTATTTGAATGAGTACTTTTGCTTTTGCCAAAGTGTTTTTTTTTAACACAAGAAACTGCATATGCACTGAAGTACAGAATAGGAGTACTTTTTCCCCATCTTTTTTGTCTTTATATTTATGTTAATTGGTTCATTAAAACTGATGTACTTTGCAATCGGTAGGTTGGACTTTAGCTTCTTGTATTAATTGGAAAATGTTTTATTGTGGAGGGGAGCTGCCCATTTCCTTATGGCCCTCCTTGGACACAGGTCCTTTTATTTCTCTATAAGGTGGAATAAAGACCCAAAACCACATCGTCTTTTCTGCAGTTTATCACAATACAATACAAATAAATTCGGGCTTCTGAGAGTTTCGGATTTCGTCAGGACGCAAAGGAAAAATACAGACTCCCGTTTATATAGGAATAATATGTTAATGAGAGGCGAGCAGCCCCAATAGTACTCATAGTAAGGCTAAATTCCTCAAGTTTCGAAACTTTGGACATTTTCTATCTTTTACTACTCTTTTCTCCTGGCTCTTGTTTATTGCTTTGTTAGTTTGCAGTAACAGTCTTGTGTGGAAAATGAAGCACAGCACAATCTTGCGATATAGCAAATAAACTGCATGAATACTATTTTTTTTAATTGATTATGCACTGACCCCACCAAAAAATAAAAAGCAATATAGCAAGGAACAACCGTATGAGCTCATTTAACTTTTTTTTTCTGAAATTACAGTCATTTCACAGCATTAGCAAGTGTAGGGGAACACCTTGTTTTGCTAGCTCTCAGTACAAGCACTACGGAAAATCTTGAGGGGGGGGGGGGTTTAAGTTTTATTTTTTCATTGTATGTACCAAGTTAACAAAAAAAACACGAAATTCATTTTTTACTTTTGCGCTCAAATTTCAGGCAATATACTTTTTACTTGTATTTGTACTTAAACCGGTGTTTTGAATTCTCCTCCTTGTATCCGACTATTTAGTTATTTATTTCTTAGCACAAGTACGACTACTTAAGTGCAGCGTGTGACTACTTTTGCCCTCCCAATACTATAATTGTGACAATTACAACTAAGATGGCTTGTTCTAGGACGATGAAAAGACTGAAGGCTCATCTCGTGGTGTTAAATGCTACTGAGTCGATGAACAAATCAGGTCGGCAGGGTGGCATGTTGGCAGACAATAAACACAAGTTTGGCCGAACAGGTTCCACGGGTGACGCATATCAGAAAGGATGACCTGGCGCAGATGTTGAAAGATAATGAAGCCAATGATGGGCATGACCAGAAAAGCTTGCAAATGAACCACGTCGAACGTCAAAGGCTTCAACGGAACTATTACGATAGCCTCGATGAATCAGTAACTACATATGGTCACATGGTAATGAGCTCGGTGATCACTCCGACTTACCGTGATCCGGTTCACATCGTCACGTCAAACTTGGAGCTTCAGAAGTCAGTCATCTCTTTGTGCTTCTCCCCAAGCACGCTGGCAGTACCATGGACTGGCTGGATGTGATCGCTCACCCGCTGTGGATGGTCACCACGCTGCTGCTGTGGATGGTGGTGCGCCGGCAGCGGAGGGGGACGTGGGACCCGAGAGTCTGCCCCACGCAGCTCAAAGGGAAGACGGCGATTGTGACAGGAGGCAATTCAGGTCTGCTTGGGTGTTGGATTTTCTATCTCATTGAATTATTCCACACAAACGTTTTAGCTATGTGCAAATATTTTGTCTTTCGCACCCCTGTGAATAAAAGTTGACAATCGTGTCAAAAAAAAATCTTTTTGAAAGCCAAAATTTTAGATACCGGTTCAATACATTTACAAATACAGATGTGATTATTTTTGGGCTTTGACCCTTAATTCAAACCTCCACTGAAGGCCTGAATGTTTTTTCGACAATAACAAATGCAAGTAGTCCGGTTAGATACATTTGAGCAGACTTGTTTTGTGATCATAAATTGATGGAATGCATTGTTGCAGTCGGAAACTCAATTTCCGTTCCGTCGGCGCGCCATTTTGTTCATTGCAAAGCTCAGGGCTCTAAGATCTTTGAAAAAGGTTTTTGGGGAGGTTGATGCTTTTGCAAAGTAGTAAAGGCTTTTTTTCTTTTTTTTTTTACAGTCAGCTGGCCTCGGCATGTCAGCGGTCTTTGATTGCAGCAATGACAGCGTAACCAGATCGTGATTGTTGGCGTGGTAGTGCAGCTGCTCTCTTGCGTACATCAGTCTAATGATTAACTATTATACTATATGGTAGCCCGAAGAACTATCCTAACTTGAAAGCTTGAATTCTTTCAATCTGACTGCAGTGTTTGTTTGGGTTTTTGGGATTTTTTTGCCAGTGAATCAAAAGACCATTCCTGTTTTCAAACCGCTTTTATCTGAACAAGTCATTCCATGTGGTTCTGCCAGCAAATCAAAACAACAAATGGTCATGGAAAGCAGAATGTCTTCTTTCTCGCCGACTGTTGTCATGTGCTCGTGTCACTTATCTGGTGGCCAAAATCATTTTCAGTCGTTGCGAAAGAATTTCCAGGCGGTTGTTCGATGGTATCATCATGTTAAGTTATGCAACTTTACGGTGTTTGTATTCTGCAATGGAAGGTCCTATTGATTTTTATTTTTTTTTGTTAACACTGATGTTAAACCCACTATTCTGACGTTTTAAACAGATTTCGTTGAATGCAGTCATGCTTACAGTTAGCATCAACGCCGTTGTTAAAATACCGTCGACAAATTGACCCTTTGAAAATAATCACTTGCTGATTGTACCGCGCTGCTGGTTTTTCCTCTTCCCCCGCTGCTTGCTCTTAGGGATCGGAAAGTTCATCGCCATGGACTTTGCTCGTCGGGGTGCCCGGGTCATTCTGGCTTGTCGAAGTGTGTCCCGTGGCGCAGCGGCAGCTCAAGAAATCCAAGCACAAACGGGAAACCCCGACGTGCACGTGCGTCAGGTGGATCTTTCTTCTCTGGATTCTGTCAGAGAATTTACTGAGAAGATTCTGGAGGAGGAACGTGCTCTTCACATCCTCGTCAACAATGCTGCAGTGTCAGGTGCAAAATGAAGTTTAGATTGGTGGTCTTATGGCGACCACGTTTGAAGATTGAGCCCAAGAATGTGTGTGTCTGAATGCATTGATTGCAGTGGAATTTTTTTTTTGGATGAAATCAATAGTTGGGGTGGGACCAACGTTGCATAAGCCAAATGCACTCTGTCTTTGAATCAGATGTGCTGTTTTGGAATTTCCTCTTTAACTGACAGTACAGTATTTCAATAGCCTGGAGGCACACCCATCCTTTTTGGAAAAAAAAAAAAATCAAACGGAAATAAATCTCACCTGGGTACAAGTCAGCAACACAAAACAAAGGATATGCAGGTCTTTTTTTTTTTGTAGAGGTTCGTTTTTAATCTGTATTTACAATGTGGGAGCATAAGAAAAAAATGCTTTCGGTTGGAGGTACAAGCCCCATCTAATGTTTCTCACTTTTTTTTTCCCCCATTAGGTTTACCCCGGGAGATTACCAAAGATGGGTTTGATGTTTCTTTTGCAACCAATCATTTGGGGCCTTTCCTTCTCACCAACCAGCTCCTCGGTAGGATTCGAGAACTCCTTCGAATGTGTATCAAGAGTTTTGGTAGACCGCTGATAAACGTGAATGTTGCGCAACTGTCAAGTGAGGGTCTTTGCCATGCCAGTTATTTCTCTTCCACCACCTGACCTGACAAAACCTGACCAAATTTGCACCCCCCCCCAAAAAAAATAAATAAATAAAATTGCTCATAAGTACTGATGCACTCTGCGCCCCCCCCCTCTTTCTTTCAGACTTGATCAAAAGTTCCGCCCCAGCACGCATTGTCACTGTCAGCTCCGTCAACCACAAAAAGGGTGAAGTGGACTTTTCTCATTTTCGTGGGGAAAATGTCACTTACAACCTCGATCGAGTTTACAACCACACCAAGTTGCACAACATCATCTGCACGAACGAGTTAGCGCGGAGGCTTCGAGGATCAGGTAAGGCTCTAATGACTTTGAACTTTATTTGTTACCGTGACCAATTTTCACTGTTTTGCTGGCACGCACGTGCGTGTGCCAAATGTGGATGTAGGCGTCACGGCCAACTCGGTCCATCCTGGTATTGTCATGACGGGAATGATGAGGCACTACCCCTTCAGGATTCGTTGTATCTTCAGCCTCATTGGACAGTTCTTTTTCAAGGTGAGTGCGTCATTCACGTTACTTGTGGAGCCTCTGCGGCGTTCAAATTTCATAGCGAATGAATGACGCCGCTCTCACAAGTCAGCTGTGTCTACTCCCACAACGGCGCAAAGGCCCCTCCCCATTTATTTGACTGCTTCTTAACCTCCAACTGGCTCGAGTTGTTATTTGACCGTCCTTTCCACATCTCCTCAGTCTGCAGAAGAGGGGGCAGTCAGCGCCATCTACTGCGCCGTGTCAGAAGAAGCCGAAGGCATCAGCGGAAAGTATTTTGACAGCGACTGCTCCATTGTCCTCCCCGCCCCCTTGGCCCGAGACGCGGCCCTGGCAGTCAAGGACTTTGAGATTTGCGAAAGACTGACATCGAAGCTGTGAAACAATGTTCCTCCTGATAACAGAAAGAAGGTCCAATTGCCCTACGCGTGATGTTGTGATAGTGGCTGCTCTGACTTTTAAGCCCTCAGGTTGTGTTTAATGCACCGTTGCAAGATAGAACACTGCCATGTTTATAAATTGAGCCGAGTGTGTCTATCTTAATTAAATGTCGTCTGCCTTGTATGCCGCCTTTTTTTTGTTTGTTTAATAACTGACGGATATTGGCAGGGGTCACCAGCGTTTTTGAAACTGAGCGACATGACCTCTCAAATCACCTTTAATGGTGTTATTCTTCATGATTAATCATATTCATATTTGTGAAGGCGGTCATCGTGTGTATGCTTCCTATTCTTAGAATTGGATCAGTAGCGGTAAAGACACGCCTCACTGAATTTCCTGAAAAGCAGTTTTTTTTATTTGAATTACTAGCAGTGGTTAGTGTTCAAACTTGTTCTACCAGTAATTGCTTCTAAAATGAAAAAAGTCATATTTTTCATGTCAACATGTTTTTACCGTTCTGGGTCCCCAAACAAAGTTCCCATGACTTGCAAAAATGGCGACATTGCGCAATGTACCTTTTCCATGAAAACTAGCACAAAATACATTTTATTGTCTTTGAAGTTCCTTTCTGTGGTTCTTTTGCCAATGTGCTTTTGTTCCCACTCATGATGCCTTTATTTTTAATGTCACGATAGCGAGCCTCATGATGTTGTTGCAATACATCAGAGGGATCTGTGAGCCGAAGTGCCGGTGGATGCGGCAGCCGTTTTGCAGTCACGCAGTAGCGTCACAGATGGTGTTATTTCTGCGATGTGTTTTTATTGTTACGACGACTGGATAAAGACGAGAGTGTGATACATTGAATGAGTGATTCGGATGATATCTACGCTTGTACCCGCAGAATTTTCAGGGTGACGCACTAATTGTGCAACTTGGAACGATTTTTCTGAAGGTGTTTGTCCTTGCCGTGGTGCAAAATGTCTATCTCAGTGGTCATTTCCTCTTAAATTGTGAGATTGATGCACAGTGTCATGTATTCTAAAAGATTGCTTTTCTTGAATAAAAGCTATTTCGAGTTTGCTTAGCGAGGTATTACAGTTATGTTGTCAGGTGTTCCAAGTATCATGCTTTCAAGGTGTTACATCGCTCGGTTAAGTTTAGACTTTAAATTCACTGTTCATTTTAGTTTTTTATTGAATAAAGTTGATCTTTATCAATAATAGTATGCTTTTTATTTTTTCTTTCCCCATAGAAGTTGAAGAAATCTTTTTTTGGTCTTGGGGGCATCAGATCGGTGACCGCTAGATTATAACGCCGTCGTCAACATTTAGCACTTTCTGGTGCTGTTTTGTAAATGTGGCATTTGTCGCTTTGACGACACGTCTTGAGGGCAACGAGTCGCTCGGGAACAACATGTTTTGGCGTAGAAAATACAACGAGGGCTCCTTTAAGTGAAACAATAATTTCCCTTTATTGACCGATATCTTGAAACACAAGAAAACATAAGAGCAGTCCATCTTTCATGAATTCATACAGCCATTTCTTCTTCTGTTCTCCAGCACGCTACTTGGCTGTAAAGACAAAGAATGTGAGAGAATCCAATTATGATCTTTTTCTTTGAACCTCCCCCTGACTGTTAGTCATCATTTAAAGGTCACTTATCCACAAAGGTCAAAAAGCTTTTAGTCCCGAGAGCAGTTTAGTACCTTTCTGTCGCTCGTCCACAATTTCATGGATGAGCTCCTCAAGTACAGGAGCGACATGGTCCAGCTGTTTGGGGGAAAGACGCACGGTGATATCCACTGTTTTATCCTACACACACACACACACACACACACACAGAGAAAATGAATGTGTTTTATGCAACACAACGGCGGTGGCGGTAGTGCGTGCGTTCATGTGCGTGCACACGCACGGGATTTCCACCATGCTCAGCTTGAGGAAGCTGTTGGACAGCAACGTCTTCCAAGTGGCCGTCCTCCGACCGAGGCTCCATGTCCTTTCTACCCTCTCGCTCCTGGAGAGTAGACAGCCAAGCACAAAGTCACCAGGGAGATTTTTTTTTTCCCCACATCAGATTGTATATGAAAGAAAAACCCACAGTGGTCTCAGGGGGAAAAAAAACGTGAATCTGAACAAAGTTGCTTTTGAATTGTGGTTCAATAGAAACGAGCCTGGACAAAAAAATATACAGTATATATATTTTGTTGCACAGCCATTTGAAGCCATCACGATTTTTGTAGCTTTCAAAATTTTCTGGTATTTCTGGCCACTCTTCACGAGTCAGCCGCTTCCGTCCTAGCTTTGTTGACTGATTTCTCCAAATGTCATATTTGCACTCCATCCACGGATGTTCAATTGGGTTTCGATCAGGCCTCATGGAAGGTCACTTCAGAATAGTCCGATGTTTTGCGCTTTGCCATTCTTGGGCCTTTTTTTTCCCCCCACAAAAAAAATAATTTGTCAACATTTCGTCTAATTTAAGACTACTTTAACACTGGCCAATACAACCCAATCATCTTACTTTCATCAGCATCATTTCCTTTGGGCTGAAGAAGGTGATGTGTCCTTGTGTCCTCTCAACCAGCAGCGCCACAAGGCAGGCCAGCACCACGTAGACGGCCACAGCTCCACGCATGCTCATTCTCTTCTGTGCTGGACAAACGTTCATTGGCGCTTTTTCAGTCTCAGGTGAGTACTTTCATATTTGGCGCCAGAATTGGGAAGACATCATTTTTCAGCCACACCTACTCTTGTGACCGGTAAGTGTAGACTGTGAGAAGTATTTAATTTACCGCATGTGTGTTCATGTCTGTGTGCATGTATGTAATGTCATACTGACATGTCATTTTGCAAATGCAGATTGACAAATGTGCGCGTGGGAGTGCATGAGAGTGATAAGACTGCGATACACTCAAGATGAGATAAGTTCCTGCGGCAATCTAGACAGGACAGCTTTACACACACGGAGCAATTTGTACATCGTGCAAATGAACAGAAGAGAAAAAGACAAAATGTTACATGCTCACGGTTTTGTTTGAATCTTGGTGAGATGGTCCCGGATGAGAAGAGCGTCTCCTGTCTGAATGAGAACTTGTCCCCGTCCGCCTTTATATCAAGGCACTCCTGATGCCCCAGCTTTTTTACTGTCCGCCCTCACATCCGCTCCTCAACAGGGTCCTTCACAAGCATTCTCATCCAGGCTCCTGGAAACGCAGATATCACACATGTATTCGGCTATTTTTTTTCTTTCTTTTTTTTTTAATCAGTGTACATTCTGTATATGGGCATGGGGGCAAACTTATATATATATATATATATATATATATATATATATATATATATATATATATATATATATATATATATATATATATATATATATATATATATATATATATATATATATATATATATATATATATATATATATTTTAATTTTGGCGGGGGTTGTTTTTTTGAGTTGACCTCAGTGTGAAATGTATGTTGTACCTATTTGAGCTTGAGTGTCCTCAGAGGTCAGCCAGCCATAAATTTTTTGCTTCTAAGAATAAGCCAACACAATGTCACATTTACGACCTGCCAGTAATGTCGAGTTGCGCACATCAATGGCTCACATGCATGCGCTCCTAAGAAACCCTGCAAGGCTGCAGAACTTTAATGATGCTTTTTCCTCAAATCCACCACTTGACTGTGTTCCTGCATGGTGGTGAAATGTGACCAGAATGGGTGCGCACTGTTGGACCACTCTAGAGAAATGGACGATTAAAAATCACTCCGTCGTCGTGTCCAAGTGGTTCAAGTACATAAGTTGTGTGCAGACCTAAATGAAGCATCAGCGTGACGTACAAGCTCGAATTGGATTTTCCCTTCCTGAGCGTTAGGTACCTCCAGTGCAATTGGGTTCGTCAACACATATTGTGTTTCGTTATTGATGCATTCAAAATAAAAGTGTTTGTTTATTTATTTATGCTGCAGGACTCCAGACTCTTTTTTTTTTCTTTGTAGGAGCACAGTGGCCCCTAACCTGAAATTTGAGGGACAAATGTAGAAAGTGAATTGGGACAAAAAAACATAAATTGATTTGCAAAGTAAATGTACATTTACACTTAATCGACTGAGGCTTTGAGTTGAAGGGATACGGCTGACTTTGGCCCATATCAATGAATGGCCCTTATTGCTTGGGGGCCCAAAGGGGTCTAAAAATGCTCTTGACCATGGGCTATTATTCTATTTTTCTTTAATTTTTAGTTTTTACTCCAAATGAATTGAGTCAATCAAAACTGCAACTCATAATATCAGACAGACATGGATGACATTTTTTTTGTTCATAATCAATAGCAGAGATAGGCAAAGAAAATGCTGGTGGGGGCTACAATTTTACATTAGTGCTACTGTGGGTCCACACAGGACCAAGTATTTCCGAACCAGGTGGATGACAAAATGCCCTTTTTAAATAGGGACAAAATATATGCTCTTAATATATTTCATTTCATCCATTTTCTGATCCGATCATCCTCACAAGGGTCGCACGGGCGTGCTGGAGCCAATCCATGCTGTCTTCGGGCAGCAGGTGGGGGACACACTGAACTGGTTGCCAGTCAATCGCAGGGCACACAAACTTACATACATACATAGACATACAACCATTCACACTCACACTCGCATCCAAGGACAATTTAGACTAGACCATGCATGTTTTTTGGAATGTGGGAGGAAATCGGAATACCCTGAAAAAAACCACGCAGGCACGGGGAGAACATGTAAACTCCACACAGGAAGACCTGAGCCGAAAGTTAATCCTGCACTTTTGCACTGTGAGGTGGACGTGCCAAGGTTGAAACCTACCACGTCTACATTTTGTAAATGTAATGTTTGTTCACAAATATATATTGTTTGTTATTCGCTACTTTTATGTTATGTTATGCTTTGCATAATTTTGACCATTACCAACCATCAACATTTTTTGTACCTCCACTTCGGGACAGAGGGTGAGCACTTTTTCAGCCGTCAATACATTTTAATTCAAAAGTAACGTACCACTTGGTTGTTGTTTTTATGTCCACTAGATGGCATAAGAAACAAATCTACGTTTCTTTGTTGCGTCTCGCGATGTTTTATGTGATCTCGCGGTATTCTGGCCCTTGACTTGGAGTAGGAGCGTGACCGTGCTGCCTTTTTACAGAAGAACAAGCATCGGGTCGCACACGTCTTGTGTGCTGCCGACATTTACCGATCATGGTAAGGAAACAAGTTATGCATATGAATGACCTAGCTACAAATGTTGTCTTGTGCTTGACTGCTGACGTGTCCTTACTGCTATACATGTTGTTATCTAACAAATCGTTGTTTCCATCTTCCTTTTCCAAATCCCGTCTAAGGCCTTTCTCCTGAGCTAACAAGTTAGCCGCCCATGTGGTTAACACTCGTTCTGCGCGAAATGTGCGTCACGTCGCTCTGAAACAAAGAATTGCGGCCGCCGACAGTAGACGAACACATTTTAATGTTGTAGAAATGCAAACCTACGCGTTTAAGATATGCCGCCATTAGAAAGTGTAGATTTTAAGCTTTATGATGAGCATCGTTGCTGCTTCACCCCAAAGCGTTTGCACACGTGGTGCCCTGGCTAAAACGTGGTGCACTGTGACCGTATGTAGTAGGAAAGCTTATATATTGGACCGTCTTGCATATTTTCATCAAATATTGCTTTCCGTTTTGATAGATTAAACCCCTTTGCAGCATTTTATAGTTTTGGGATGTGCGATCAATGTCGTTTCATCTTTATTATTATTTTTTGTCAAGATTTCGTTGGGCACATTTCAAACGCAAAGGAAGTCAGAGTTTAAAAAAAACAGATCAATCGATGAAAAACAATTAAATCCCGACATTAAAGTAGGATCGTATAAAGTCACTGAATACATAGGTTGTCAAGCTAAATTCCCAAGTCGATGTGGATGGTACAAAACCAATAGTTGACTTAGTACTCAAATTATAAAGGCAGTGGTTACTTTGCCGTAAAACCTCCCGTTTGCGTTATTTTGCCATGAACGGGTCTGATTGGTTATCGCAGGAGCGAAGACTTCTGGGCCTGTCGTGAATCGGCTATTTTACCGTGATTACCGTTATCTCTCCTTACCCTAACCTTTTATTTTTGTGGGGTCCTAATCATTTTGCCAATTATTTTGTATATGTTATGTGGTTCGTAAATTGCCAAAACATTGTTTTGCTTCTTTAATGGTAAAGTGTCATTCTGTTTTATTCATGTGTGGTATTTTGTAGTACCCCCCCAAATGGTGACTAAAATTCCTTGCACATTTTCATCCAAAAACTAAAACCAAGATGGCTGCCCAAAACAACACTGGTATGGGGTTATAAATGAAACTCTTATGGATTAATTGTATTTATTTAGGTGCTGTTGCACACGTTGTTCGAGCATGCGTCCGGCTACGCGTTGTTTGCCGTGAAAGAGGTGGAGGAGATCAGCATGCTGCTGCCCCAGGTGGGTTTTATTGCCTCACTGCTTCTTGGTTTGGCCTTATTGTGGGAGACTCATCGCCAAGTGTATGTTTCAGGTGGAGCAGTGTGTGCTGAGTCTGGCTAAATTCAATAGTATGGTGAGCCTGGCTGCCTTTTTCCCCTTTAAATCAGCACAATCTGCCCTGGAGAACATAAACGCCATTTCTGAAGGTAAGCTTTCTTTCCTTAAGTTTATTCAAATGTATTGACTGATTCAGACTTCTTGTAATCATGTTTCTCCCATCCGTTACTGTTTTTACTACCCTCGGGTGTGGTGATGTTTTCAAATCTGTCAATCCACTGAAAGACTGTGATGACAGCCTTATGTTCAACCTGAACAGGGTACGATTATGCTAGCCGGTGTTTTGTTGAGCTGTCATTCAACATTTGATTCGCATGGAATGCCATTCAGCAAAATGTTACTGGAAACATCCCTGGTGCATGCGAAATGTTAAAATTACAAAGAATGTAGCTCTCTTTTGTGGAGACTAAAGTCCACATGAAGATGTTTAACAACCTTGGCTGATTTTTAAAAGGAAGGACTTCTCTACCCCAAACAAGAAGTTAGATGTAATCCTAAGACTGACCTGTGAGAGGCAGTGTGGCGCCACAGGGCATCCAGGCTGCCTTGAAATGAAAATGAAGAACTTCAACTGCCTGTAGTAGTTCATCTGTGAACTGCATTTCAGTTGCTAACTTTTCGTTGTTATTGTGCTGGATAACTTGAGACAATATGCAAATATATAAATTAATATCCAGTTATATTTCAACCAATCATTGGGTTAATGTCTTTATGTC
>CAAKHF010015982.1:28762-61445 GCA_901007745.1 Hippocampus kuda
AGGACCCCCCCCCCCCCCCGTCCCCCCCTTATATATACAAAATTCTGGTATAGTCTCAAAAGCACATTTCTGCGCATTCAAATTTCATATATTCGGGCAAGATTAAAAATGTCTTTCCCTTTTTGCAGGTGTGGTTCATGCTGACCTCAAGTTGTTCCTTGAGACAAACATTCCCCAATCTCGGAAGAAGAAAGCCACACTGGGAGTTGGAGATCCCAAAATTGGTGCTGCTTTGCAAGAAGAATTTGGTTTTTCCATCCAGACAGGCGGCGTCGTGGCAGAATTAACAAGAGGTTCGTATTTTGCGCGAGGACTTTTGGTTTGCGCTACAGCAAACAAACACACACACACACACACTTTCTGTTTATGATGCGTCTATATGGTCCTGACACTCATGAAGGTTCATACTGAAAATCTGAACAGCCAGCCGCTCACATGATCACCCGCGACTCGAAAGTGACACAATCCAACCTCTGCATTGCTTCTTTTCCCGTCTCGTCAGGGATTCGTCTTCACTTTCACTCACTGGTCAAGGGCCTGACGGCTTTGGCGGCCTCCAAAGCTCAGCTAGGTCTGGGCCACAGTTACTCGCGGGCCAAAGTGAAATTTAATGTGAACCGGGCAGACAACATGATCATCCAGTCCATTGCGCTGTTGGATCAACTCGACAAGGACATCAACACGTTCTCCATGCGTGTCCGGTAAGCCGATTTCGCACAAGACACTTCCAAAAACATGGTGCCGTGTTTAAAATGAAGCGCTTCTTTTCCTGTGTGGTTCAGCGAATGGTACGGTTACCACTTCCCCGAGCTGGTGAGAATCGTGCCGGACAACTCGATGTACTGCCGCCTAACTCGGCTCATCGGCAACCGGAAGGAGTTGACGGACGAGAGCGTGGAGAGCCTGGAGGAGGTGGTCATGGACAACGCCAAGGCGCAGGCCATCCTCGATGCATCCCGTTCCTCGATGGGTTCGTCTCCTCTTCGTCTTGCGTTGAATCGTTATGCCGTTTGCAAACCGTTGCCCCTTCATCGCACATCTTGGGCCAGCAAGTGTCTCTGGTGGTGAACACAGGGGGGTAGAGAAAGTCTCTCATAAACCTGTAGTGGAGGCTGTCATCCTCGCTGCGGATCCTGTCGGGAGAAACACACTGAGTTGTGTAGCCAGCATTGAGTTTGACGTGACATAATCACGAACCTTTTTTTTTTTTTGCGCAGGAATGGACATTTCGCCCATCGACCTGATCAACATCGAGAGGTTCTCCAGTCGTGTGGTCTCTCTGACCGCGTATCGTCTGGAGCTGCAGGAGTACTTGCACTCAAAGATGGGCCAAGTGGCTCCCAACTTGGCCGCGTTGATCGGAGACGTGGTGAGTTCTTGGGGTTGGCTCGCTTTTACGCGACAGATGGGACCGATGATGTTTGACCAATAATCTGTCAATCCTCTGACTCGCTGTGAGGAGAAACTTCTGGTGCTGATGGTCCAACTTGCCTTGGGGTCTTTTTTTTTTTTTACACTTCCGCTGAACACAAATGCTCCCGAATTGAGTATTTTTTTTTTTCTAGGTTGGCGCCCGTCTGATCTCTCACGCCGGCAGCCTCACCAACCTGGCAAAGTACCCCGCCTCCACCGTGCAGATCCTGGGAGCGGAGAAGGCCCTGTTCAGGTACTGGGGCACCCCATCCCTGCCGGGGAGATCTGTGGTTGCGGTGATGGCAGGGCTGGGCCGGAGCAGAGCAGGGTGACCCGAGAAGGCCGCCGGTCTTGTCCGGAGTGATCCCCAGCTCCCCCCGTTGCATCCCAAAGTCTGAGCAACCACACACAGCACCGCGATAGACGAGAGCAAAACGGTTAGATGATGAGCAGATTGGAACAAATTACCGCCAAAAACCTTGTCAAGCACATTGTCAACGTCAACAAGCTGCCTTTGGTTCCTGCAGTCGTATTATCACGTTTAACCCCTCCCGAGTGTGAAAGCAGCTGTGATCTCGCACAGAGCCCTCAAGACTCGCGGCAACACGCCCAAGTACGGCCTCATCTTCCACTCGACCTTCATCGGCCGCGCCGCCGCCAAGAACAAAGGCCGCATCTCCAGATATCTGGCCAACAAGTGCACCATCGCCTCGCGCATTGACTGCTTCTCCGGTGAGACCCCCCTGCCCCCCTGACAACCGTTGATGCGTTTCTTGCGGGCTTTGCTATGATGCTCCAATTTTTCGTCAACAGCATTCATCCTTTGGGTTGATGTTGAAAAAGAATTTTCTGAGCTCTGCCATGACTGTGTTTTTCTCTGCGACATCTGTTGTCTCTGGGATGGATTAATTTTGTTTTTGGGGCTTCCTCCCCCCCCCAGAATTGCCCTCCAGCGTGTTTGGTGACAAACTGCGTGAACAGGTGGAGGAGCGCCTGTCTTTCTACGAGACGGGCGACCTACCGCGCAAGAATGTTGATGTCATGAAAGAGGCCGTGAAGGAGGTGAGCTCGTTCGTCTTCATCGCTCCGGTGCAGTTAAATGCTGTGGATGATGACTCCGTTGTCCCTGATCATAGCTGAGGGTCAAAACTGATTTAATGAGCCTGATGCAGTATTCATTCTGAAGCTACGAAAGACTTTCCCGGCGGTTTGACGCACGCGGCGTTGATCGATCTGTGTTCTCCCTTCGCAGGCGTCTGATGTAGCCGCTGAGATGAAGCGCAAGCTTGAAAAACAGGAAAAGAAACGCAAGAAGCGCGAAAAGAAGCAAGCGCTCCTTGAAAACGGGGATGCCAACGGTGACGCCGAGGTAAATAAACACTCCTTCCGAAAGCGGCTCCGCATGTTTAGCTTTGACATCTGAGATCTGACCCATGCCCTGTGGTTCTGTCTCAACGTGCGACATGCAAGATTAGTCTGACTCCGAACCATTGGCTGGCCCCAAACCGTGGGCTTGATCACTGAAGAGAGTCGTACAACTTTAAATACTTGCGCTCATTATTGGATAGCTTACAAACCTAATTCCAAGTTATTTCATGTTCAAACGGATAAACTTTATACTAGTTTAGCAAATAATCAACAGAATTTGTTGACGCACAACATCCCAAATTCACTGAAGTTGTACTTGACTTAAAAATTGACTCTACCCCTCTTGTAGGTTAATGGAGACTCAGAAACGCCCGGAGGGAAAAAGAAAAAGAAACATGCGGCCGAAGAGGTCCAAACTGAAGAGACGCCGGCTGCAGAGCACGGAGCAGGTGATGCTCCCGCCAAGAAGAAAAAGAAACGCAAGTCGGAGCCCGAGGAACCAGAGGAGGAGACCCCTGAGGTTGAGGTATCAGAAGAGGACACTGATAAGCCAGCCAAGAAGAAGAAGAAACGGACATCGCAGGCCATTGAAGCTGAGCCAGCAGAAGACATCCCAGAAATAACAGTGCCTAAAAAGAAAAAGAAGAAATAGGATGCAGAGTGAATGGAGTAGTAGATCTGAATGAATTTGTTTTGTGTACAGTTTTTCATTTTATTAAAACTTTTTTTTCTCCCCCACCCCCCTCTTTTTGGGGGGGGTTATATAGAGACGCTGTATCTTGTGCCTTGAATGAACTAAGATGTACTTATGTAAATAAATTGAGTTAAGAAAATTGTTGTACGTTTATTTTCTCCTTTGGGTACATGCTCAAGTTAATCAACCATTTTACAGGTTGTAGGGCTCAGGTCTGCGGACTTGGGCCAATTCAGAAGAGTTTAGGTATGCCACAGTCCAAAAGAAAATGTATTTATGGTTTGAGTTCGGGGAGTTTTTTTTTTTTTTAAATTCACAAACTATTGATAGTGATTTTAGTGCTGTATTTTTTTTTTCTGTATAATAGTACCGAAAAAAAACCGCGAAAACCAGAGTCACTCAAATGGTTTACATTTTAATCTGGACAAGGATTAAACCAATGTTAGAATGACATCAAGGCCTGGCTGGTGAGCAGCCAACTAGTAGAAGTTGAGGAATGATGGACAGATGGAGGGAAAACTGCAGGGGGGAAAAAAAACTCAAGCTATCAACTTCAGTCACACTTCAAATAAGGATTCACAGATGCAGGAGACCAGAATTACAAAAACATTTCTTCTAAAAAAAAAAAAGGCCATTGCCATGAAAATGATGCTTAGAATCTATGTACATTGTTCTCAGTTCATGTATGCATACAAAAAGGAATCTACATCACATGATGCTTGTGTTCAAGTATATTCACCAACTTCATGAATTAGCATTCTCATTCCACATTTTTTCTTAAAATAAAATGCCCTTCAAAATAAAACAAAATGCAGAAAACCACATTTTATGTTCTACTAATACATATATACTGTATAAATACATACATAAATATATTTTACATACAACAGACATAAATTTGAAAAGGGGATATACAGAGCAAAGGAGAGGCGGTGGTAGTGTGTTTTAGCTTGTGTTGTAAAATTGTTTGTCCCTCCATTGTTTTATCAGTCAGACGCATGAGTGTGCTGCATGCACGCTCACGCACAACAAGCACACGAATGCATACATCATATCACTCACGCGCGCACACACGCGCACACACACACACACAAACACACATGCAGATACACACAGCGTAGCGACTTCAGTTGGCCCAGTAGGGGGAGCTGCCGTAGCTCGATTTATTGACTTGGTTCTTCTGCTGCAGGCTGCTGGACTGTCCACGCTGACCCGGACCGCCCTGAACATGGAAGCAAGGGACAACACATAAATGAGCACATTGGTGGTGTGTGTGTTGTGGTTGAGATGACGACCACAACAGATGGTACTATCAGTTATATAATGTTCCCCTTTCGCCTATTGCGAGTGGGTCTGGAAGGGATCCCAGGGGTTCACCGCAGTGCAAAGTGTTACCTGTCCATCCTGAGCAAGATGGTGGTGCAGCAGCTGTGAGTGCGGTTGCTGGTGAGGCAGGATGTGAAGGAAGGGCGCCGGTGCATAACCTCCAGGGGCTGCTCCAGGATTCAGCGGTCCTGGACCTCCCAGCGCAGATGGCAGGCTGAAGGGAGGGGGGGTCCCTGCATGGAAACCCTGCTTATCAAAAGACTGCAGGGCGAGAAGAAACAAAACAAATTCACTTTTATCACCAGGGTTAAAAAAAAAATATGAGTTTTAAGTTGTTTTTCTTTATGTATTTCTTCTGTGCAAGATAAAAAAAAAAACACCACACTAAGTACTGTGGAGTAAAAACCAAAAAATATTTTTAAAACAACCATCCACAAATGAAATACAGGTCCTGTAAAACAGTCCACAGATTTTGAAGTAAAATATGTGCAGTGCATAATACTGCTTCTAAAGTTAAATGCATCACAACGCTAATGTCTGAAATAAAGCTTGGATGGTTTCGCTTCCAGTGGCTTGTTTTCCAAGTTGCCAAATTCTCAAGTGGATTTGTGACCACGAAAGCAGGGTACACACATCCCGACAGCCGGACCCTTGCGTGTGCCCCGATAAAAAGTGCAATCAAGTTGGGAAGCAAAAGAGAGGATAAGGCTTACCTGGGTCTTATTGTAAACACTTCCGCTGATGTCTGGCACGCCGGAGTTACTGGATGTCACTGAAACACCTGGAAGTGCAACCACAAACGAGATCAATACAATCTGCCAAAAAGAATTCGAAATCGTGATCAGCTCTTGAATTTCTCCACGGCCTTACCTTTACCAGGCCCACTAGCAGCAGATTTGGCTTGTGCCTGAGAGGAAGAATTGTAGCCTTTACTATAGTCCACACCGGCCGGTCCTGCTGTCAGCTCCTCGTACCCTGAAAAACGAAAGCACCAATTACAAATAAATAAATAAAATGCACTTTTTAATGTGGATTTTTTTTTTCCTTCTAATTTTCAGCCTTTGCGATCTGAAAATTGCATTCCAGTTTATTGCAATGACAACTGGAATTTGACACATTGTTCAGTCTTGGACTATATGCAGTGGTACCTGACCATAAGGGTGTCCCACTACAAATGGAAACTAAGCAGCCAATGTTTGGTGCAGTCACCGACCTGAGCTGAAGGTGTGCTGGCCGTAACCGCTGGGCTGCTGCTGCGTCTGTTGCTGGAACGGGCTGGCAGACGGGTTCCCCAGGCTGAGGCCCATGCTGTGCTGCTTGGCCGAGGCCGGTCCCGGGCCCCCCGGAGGAACAAACATGGTGGGGCCGTACTGGAAAGCCGCGGCGCTCGGTACGGCGCCGGGCACACCGGCGTAGTAAGGCAGCCCCGTGTAGCTGTAGCCGGGAGGCAGGAAGGCCTGCTGACTGCTGTGGTGCTGCGGCTGAGGCTGGGCCTGAGGAGGCTGAGGCTGAGCCTGAGGCTGGCTCGGGCTCGGGCCTTGGTTCTGGCCCTGCGGGGGCTGCTGCTGAGCTGCCAGGCTCGTGGGCGGTGCTGGAGAGGTGGAGTCATTCCTTCCAAACTTCGTGACTTCACCTGAACACCGAGACGGAAGTATGGGATATCAACTGAACAAAAACGACACCCAAACCGCATGAAGACGATCAACACCTGGCAGGGAGAACATGGCAGTAAACAATAAATGAATAAAACAACTTCCAAGACGCATATCCGAACTGCGCCACTTTGGAGCAATTATGTCACTTGAACCACAAAGTGGTAATCCAGCCTCAATGTCACGAGTACGGATGTGTTTGATGAGGTTTGATGCGGCCAATGATCACCCAAAGTGCTCCTACCTGAGTAATGGTTGTTGGTGAGGCCCCCGTCTCTGCTCGACAGAGTGGCAGTGGGGCCAGGGAATGTGATTCCATAGTAATCCTGCAGGGAGGGCTGAAAGCACAAGACAAGATTGAGACCTGGTTCAGACTAACAACTCCAAGTCAAGAGCAGTGATGAGGATTTAAGGCTCACCATCGGTAGTCTGGACTGGAGCATATGGAGATCCTCATAGCCGTAAATCTGCTGTCAAACAAACGCCGATTTAATATCTGCCGCTTTTGTATTTGTAGTGCGCATGAGAGGTAAAATGACACTCAGATCCACGATAGGTGAAAATCAGTGACATAAAGAGACCATGTCAACAGTTTTTTAGGAATACTTTTACATGCTTTCAATACATGAAATCCTATTTAAACATACTTTTTAAAACACATTGTTAACATATTTAAACAAAACAAACTAAAATAATGAAAGCATAAAACAATGAAAGCTACTCGGTATACAGATTGTAGTATCTGTGTGCTAAATATAAGTTGTTCCCCCGCAATATAGTGGGGCAAGAATGTACAAATATTTTAAGCAAAGCGGCATGTAAATAAGTGGTGCACTTTTTAAATTAACACTGATACAGTACTTTGTTTTTTATTCCAAGTCATGAGCCAAAATTCAAATTGAAAAGGTGAAATGGTCGGGTGTTATTAACACCAGTCATTCGGTACATTTATTTTTCGAGATTTGAGACTATAATCAATAAAATCCTATTTATCACGTGTTCATCTGATGTAAGACTCTTGAAAGGAATCAAGAGTTCCTGAAGACGTTCACTTCACATCCATTATAGCGGTCGCTTTTTTTATATTTTACAACAGCATTTTTTTTTTTTTGGCTGTTATTAAAAACTACAGTGACACTTACTGGGTAGGCTGGGAGCAGTCCCCCTGGACCCATGATATACTGGTTAGGCAGCAGAGGAGGAACCCCTTGGGATAGGTTCGGTGGGGCTTTACCTGTGAACCCAATGACGACATGACACAAACAACTAATATTGACACACATTTTTCTTTTCTTGCTTACCAGTGGAGGAGGAGAGCAGGGGTGCGGTCCTCGGTCCAGAGAGGTTGGATGTGCCGGTAGCTCCATTGGAGCCGAGTCCCAGCGCCGTGCTGGTGGCAGCAGAGTGTAGTACACTCGTGCCGGCGATACCGCCGACGCCGCTGCTGCTCATGTTGCTGCCCATGCTGGACATGCTAGCGAGGTGGCTCATGCTGGCGCCGCTGCTACTGTTGCTGCTGTTGTGGGCTGAGTGAAGCGCCGAAGGTGGAGGTTGCGACGACGTGTAGGACGCAGAGGAGGGAGCGAGAGAGCTCACGCTGTTGCTGTCGACGCTTGTGAACTGAAGGTGTGACACAAAGTTGATTTGCCCACGTTACAGTACGTGTGTTGGTATCCATGTACCACGAGTGAGATGTAGCCTAGCGGTTAAAAAATGATACAATTTGTCTTGCTTCATGCTTTCAACGGCCAGAATCACTTACCAAACTAATTTGTAATAAGCCAAGAGAGGCAGTTTAAATTCAAACGACTTCAAGGCACACCATCAAACAAAAGTACCACAAAAATTATGTCGGGGATACCGAAATAATGATGATCTCATCTCAATTTGATCTGGTCCTGTTTAGATTAACACTAAACTATTATTCTATTGTAAGAACAGCCAGAGATGCAAGGACAAGTTAATTATATTTTCTGCCATGGATGTCACTTGCATTGATAGCAGAGGCATAGAAACATGATTTGTAGTGCAAAATAAGAATTTGAAGACCGATTCAGTGAAACGGGATTTTTCAAAGTGGTTGTGCATCTCTGACTTAACCAGTAATTTTCAGACCCTTTTCAAGTACCGTACAGTCAATATAAAATGAGGAGCTGGGATTAAATGTGTGGCGTCTGAAAAGACATCCGAATACGTCTTTGGGAGTGAATGAGTTAAACGTCATATTTGGTAGAACCTAAACCAAAGAACGCCCTGAAATGAGATACAAGTAAATATACTTACAGTGAGAGAACTGGAGCCAAGAGCTGAGGAATGATTGTTGACATGGCTGCAGACACAAAGCAAGAGGAGAACTGTAACACGCAACCATGTTGTTCACCTGTGTTGTGTTTGTCCACTCAGCAAAGACATTGAAAAATGGAGTTGCAAGTTAAGTTTGCAAACGAGTAAGATCATTTGCAGCTTGAAATGGATTGTTGAGGTTCTGTTTGTATCGGATCCATAGCGGTTCTCGGTATGCGTGAGCTTGTCACCTGTTGAGAGTGTTGAGCTGACCGGCCGAGGGAAGGTCCTGTGCCAGGCTGGAGAGCGTGCCGGAGCTCTGTGCGGGCAAGGTGGAGGGGGCCAAGTGGGAGGAGGCCGCAGGAGCGCAGTTAGCATTGGCGTTAAGAGACGGAGAGTCGGGCTTTGGCGTGGAGGAAGCTGAGGAAACTAAACAGAGTATGACAGCGCTTATAAAAGAGAAACTGATTGTATGTACTCATGTAACTATTACCAGATGTGTGCAAGGTAACGAACGTACTGTCTAAAGCTGCCGAGGTCCTTACTCCATTCAGACCATTCTAGAATAGGAAAAATAATTATAATAAAAGGAAGGGAAAAAAAAGGAACAATTTCTGCATCTGATTTCTCCTCACCAAAACCGGTCCAGTGGTTTCTTTGCTCTGGGAGAAGGCCAGTCGTGCCTGAGGGGGCAAGGAGCCATCATAGCTCCCTCCCACTGTGGAGAAGTGGGGCGCGGACGAAATGGTAGATGTGGTCAGCGACGACGAGGGAGGAGTGCTGGAGCTGGCGGGCCCCAGTGAAGAGGGCGTGAGACTGGGGAGTGCCACTGAGGACGAGTGATACACTGGCTCAGATGACGACAGGGGCAAAGGAAGGTCGACGGAGAGCGGACTTCCCAGCGACTCACTGCAACGCAAGGAAAAGGAATATGTTTTCACTGGTAATTTAATGCTGGTAAAAAAATAAAAAAAAGATGACGTTATATCTGATTTTATGACATCCAACGGTACCCGAGAGTTTTGGAGTACAAGCTAGTCTGACTCTGAGTCCCCGATCCTGACGCAGGCGCTACTGGGCCAGGCGCCGGCGTGGATTCCCTGGATGCTGCACTGAGAGCGCTGTCCGCAACTCCAAACTCTGGCAAAGCAGACTCTGAGCCAAAGTCTAGCGCCCCAAACTGAAGGTTTAGACCAGGGACATCAGTGGAGCCCGGCATTTCTACTGCCGTGGAGGGGATCTGCCACAAGAAAAAAGTTGACACACGCAATTACACAGCGAACGTTGTTGGCCACAAGATGTACGAATTTGATTGGCCCAGGATGACAAAAGGTCGCTAAGAAACCTTACCTTTGAAGTCGGAGGTATCCTTCGTTTTTGACCTTTCAATTGTGCCCGCTGCTGCTGTGGCGTCCCGCAGCCCTGAGCGTCCAGCCCAGCGCCGGGGGCCGGAAGTTTGGGACCAGCAGTCGCCATCGCCGGGCCCGCCTGCGCCGACGTGCTGCTGTGCTGGGAAGCAGAGGAGACGGACGCGGGGACCGCTTGTTGTTGAGATGGTGGACTGGGCTGACGTGCCAGTGGCAAGGAGGGGCCGGTGTGCCTCTGAATGAGCTGACTCAGCACAAGCGAAGGCTCTGGCTGGAGCCCAAACTCACCTACAGATCAACCCAAACGCACAATGAGGCACAGTTTGTACACGAGTGTCCGACTGAAGGCTTTGGCAAGGAGACTTACGGCTGAACTGTGAGGACAATGTGGCGGCGTTCGATTCTGGCGCCTTCATGTCCCAGCTGGAGGAAGACGGTGGAGGTACAGGCGCTCCCAGGCTTGGTAGGCGGCCAATTGAAGAGCTGCCTTGAGTGTTGGCAGAATGCGACAGCAGAGGACCCAAGCCAGGCCCCTTAAGCTGTTCCAGTATCTGAGCTCCCGCACTGGGTGGAGGCCTTTTGGCTTGGCCCAGGTCTCCAAAACCAGCTCCCAGAACAGACGACTGGCAGAGGTAAAAGCAGGAAGAGTTGATCTTCTATGTTTTCCAACGGCGTATCTTATGTGTTAACCATCAAAGTAAATAACAAGAAGCAGTAACAACTAAAGAGAGTTGTTGTTGTTGTTTTTTTATTTTTTTACCAGAGCAGCATGAGCATAGCTGGTGCCACCGGTGGCGCTGCGGCTGGGAGGAGGCTGATATTGCGGCTGTGCTGGTTGGTGGTGGTGCGAGTTGGTGAAGACCAGACTCTGCGAGGAGGAGGAGGAGGAGCAGGGGGGCGCTTCTCTTCCACAGACCGCAGGCTTCTGCAGCAGAGACGCGAGGTCCAGACTGCAGAATGACATTCAGCGAGGTTAAAAATGTGGGCAATACAATGCTTCGTCCATGCATCCATTTTATAGATGGCGAAGTCGAGACAATTTATTTAACGTGTCGGTTATTCACCTTTGGCCAGAAGTGATATGATTCTCAGCCGGAGGAGCACACGAGGACGTGAAGACTTTGGTCTCTGAGAGCTGTTGTCAAACAAAAATGCACCAAAAAAAAAGGAACAAGCTGAATTAAACACCAGTTGTTTTCCTTCCGGACTTTCCCCAAATTTTTGGGGTGAGGACTCACACTAACATCCTCACTCCAGTCCTCGGGTCCATAGTCTTCAACCGGGTTCCTCCAGTTAGCTGGAAAAGAGCAAAGAGGTGAAAGAGACTGTGAATTTCTCAACAACGCTTGAGACGTTAGCATTTGAACCAAACACAGTCCACCATGACGAACGTGTTCTATTCTGTTCACACAACACTAACCCATCTCATCTGTATTGTTGTTAGCCGCAGTGTCCCAAGCCTCACTCTGTGTGGTCCCTGTGCCTGCCTCTGAGGTATAGTCTGCAGGATTGAAGGTGCTGGGAAATGATGAAAGAGTGAACATTGTTACAGATTTTGATTTTCAAAGGGTCTGGTGATTGAGCGGATAATTAAATCCGATTGGATAGAGCACAGCGCATCGAGAGAGGACTCGCGACACTTCACGATTTCCGCATTTTATGTTACAGCTTTATTTCAAATTGGAATCGTTTTCCCCCCTCGAAACGATACCCGCAACAGCCCAAAATGACAACATGAAAAACAACTTTTTTTTTCCCCACGGAAAATTGTATTTAATCCATTTTGGAACAGCGCCGTAGCTAAAAAATGTACAGAAAGCAAATCACTGTGAATATTTTGAATTAGCCTTTTCAAAGCAATTCCCTTCGCTCAGTGTAAAACGATAGCAACTTAACGTTTCCAAAACGGGGTGAGTGTGAACATACCCCATGCCTTGGGCTGAGAACCTGCTTGCCGCTGGTCCTCGGCCTCTGCCTCGACCGCCGGAGCCTGCGTAAACATCAGCCCGACATCTGCTACACCCACTAAAGCGATACGTGTAATGTGGTGTTTTCAAATCAGCATCTCACCTCGACCACCTTTTGCCCTCTTTCCTCGATCGGAGCCTTTGTCCACCGGTGTCACCTCCACGCCGTTTTCCGCTGGTCGAACTGCACCTGGTGAAAAGACGCATGAATGCGGACGTTACATTAAGGCTACAATGGTGACTGACAGTCGTGTGCCAATGCGTGCGTGTCCCAACAGGATATATATACCCTGTCGGCTTCGATTGGAGCCTTTGCCCTTGCGGTTGGATGACGCACGGCCCTTGCTAGCTTCCCTCTCGCCTTTCTTCTCCCGGTTCTCCTTGTTCTCCTTGCTTTCGGAAGGAGCCTCCTTCACCAGCGGCTTCTTCTTCCCTACGGTCTCCCATGAGGTCTAAACACAAAGCGTAAGCAAAAATCTAAGGCTGCCATGTAGCGGTTCAGTGCAAGGGGAATAACAGATGAGTTTCTCGTGGTTCATTCATTCAAGCAGTCGATCAAATGATTGTAAAATTTGTATTGCACAAGCCTACCATATCCGAGGTGCTCTCCAGGAGGAAATTGATGGCTCTGCTCACATCCTCGTTGCAGTCATGAAGCGCGACCATACATTCATCCTGATTCTTGCCAGTAACCTCCATCAGCTGCGGAAAATACAAAGCAGATTTTTTACAAAAGCGTTAGAAATATCTCAGGAGTCAGGACTTTCTTCATTTCGGCTTTTACAGAAACTATGGCGAAGCCAATTTTCAAATGAATATTAAACGTACACAACCTAAGTTGTCTGATGTGGCCAAAATCATCAGGTGTCTGAATTGATAACCTTTTGCCAATATGCCATACTGTGAGCGAAGAATTGAAATTGAGCCAGCCATCTACAATGTTGAAGGCACTACCGCATTGCGGGTTTCAATTTTGCTAGATAATGCAGCTAAATCCTGGTTAAGAGCGGCAAGTGGGAATGGGTTTGCATGGCAGATTGCCGTGCAAACCCTGACACAAACGACCCCGTTTCTATACCTGATTAACCTTGTCTTCAAAGTCAGCATCATTCTTGTCATAGATCATCTGGGCAAGCCGAATTTGCTCAGCAGTGGCCTGCAACACAAAAACATTAATGAATCGACTTGTTTGTACATATGTACTGTGTGTATATATGGGAGCTATTGTACTCTATTCACACATGGGGCATCAATCAAGAACCAGGTAGAGAAAAACCTGATGTCCATCTTTTTTTACATATTAAGAGCTATTAAATGGGTCTTTTCTTAGTATGACGTGTGCAACGTGGATTTGTTGGCAACAGGATTTGAGTCACTGATGTTTTGTTAAAAAATGTTTGCAGCCGTGAGCAGTGTGTGTGAGTGTGTGTGTGTGCGAGGCTGGAGATTCTCACCTGTATCTGTTTTTGCGGTTGAGACATGTGGGTGGCAGCAGGCGGCACTTTTTCACGAGGGCCCCGGGCCTTGTCGCTGCCCAGCGAGCTCATCATATACAGTATATACAAAACTCTGTATGTACAAAATAGAAAAACCTGCCAAGGAAACAAGACAAGTCAAGTCAAGTCACATTTATTTATACAGCCCTTAATCGCAAACAGTCTCCAAGGGCTTCACATGCCCACAGTTGACAAGTCTTCACGATGACTAAATTTAACTCCCGAGAAGGCAAGGAAAAGCTCAGAAAAAAAAGAAAACTCAAAAATACGTTCACACACACACACACACACACACACACACACCTCCATCTTAACAGAGTGATTTATTTGTGTTTGTGCTTGAGGGGGACATATTAATGACCAGAAATTGTTGTTAAGTGTGTGCAATATTGAACAGAATTATTGGTCTGTTGATGTAACAGCTGAAAATCTAGGTCAAGGAAGAAGAGTGCCCTAGTGTCCACTTGCAAAAAAACAAATAGTGCATATGTGCAGGGAATAGTGTAAGGCCATAACTCACACGAATAAGAACACATCGCCAAAGATTATTTTAGATGCATATGACAAATGAATGTGTCATCGTGATTAACCGATTAACCGACATATTGTACTACTAACACAGAATGCAAAACTGTACAAATGTGCATGATGTAAACACGAAGTAAGCTTAAAAAAAAACACCCCTGACAGTTGCTTATTGAGAGAACAATAGCAGTGCAGTACACATGCCCACGTGACGTCATCAAACAAACTGACACCATTGGCCGCTGAACCGAACAAAGCTAATGCCAAGGAGCTGGCTCGATAAGTGAGACAAATCGCTTGCTTAACAAAAACATTTCTGCAGCCGTCACTTTTATTTACAAACCAACCCACTATCGGGGATTTTATTATTGGTCTTGATCCCCACGATAAAGTCCATTCATTGAAAAGGGGTCAGTTTTACTAACTTAAACACACGTAAATGATTCGTGTATTACAGAAACGGTTACATTTGGGGATGACAATGGAACGAATATACGCATGAAACTACATTTTCTCAGGATGGATAGTTTATTTGAGACTAGCCAAGTGGTCGAATGTTAACATCAGCTAAATTGTATGACTCACTTACAGTCCGTATGTGAGTTTATTAATTTACATGACACTTCGCAATGGCGAATCCAATGGTCGTAGTGTCACGGTTTAATAAAAACAAACTTGATGCTTGTGATACTCGAGGCCTCTTTGTCCTCGCTAACGCGGACTGAGGCAGGCATGCTAACATGCTAACACCGAGCGAGCGAGTCTCGGAGGCAGTCGAGGTGAAGCTAACGTTAGCAAATGATGCTACCTAAATCTGGTCCGAGTTGCTGGCGATCGACCGTCTAATCAGGTCATTTAAGTGTCGGCCGTGTCTTCGGACAACGTCATTTTTACAAACGCCAATCACGCAAGCATCCCAAATAAGACCGCGAGCAAAAAGGCAAAAAGTATCTCGAATGAGAGGAAGAAGGCCTTTGAGCGGAACACAATCCCATCACGACATTGCTCGCTGGGAAACCAAGACAACAGAAAAATTGCGAAAGACACCGCTCTCCGCCCTGAGTAAAGAAGGAAAATCGCCAAGACAGGAGACCGAGTACGTGCGCCGAGTAAACTCGAGAACAAAATCAATTGAACGCGTTGAGAATTGGTTGGCGAATAAGCGAAAACATGATAAAATCGTGTTATTACCTGCTAACACGCTTCACTCAGCCAGCAGCAGACAAGGTGGTCACGTGATTAAGGCGACCGCGGTGGATGCTCGTCCGACGTCCTCTGGACACAACTTGTTTTGTTTATGCTCGTGTCACGCGAATCACGATTTGGTGGTTCTCGTGGAGTCGTACATAATTGTCATGCTCGAAAAAATAACAAGCGCTCCAATATACATTTTGTATGCATTTACTTGTTTTATTGTTCAAGAACTTGTTTTCCTGATGTTTTTGTTTTTTTTTTTGCTTAGATTCTCACGTTGCGCTGAGTAAAAACATTCATGAGTTGTATATATATAAAAAAAAACAAGGAATCGCTTAGTAGACATCAATCCACACACTTCCTCAGATATATACATAAAAATGCATACAAGTGTCCCTATGTATTTCACACATACATATACATTTATATAAAATTTACATTGAGTGTGGGGTTATTTTGTTCAAATTGGGGGTGTAATTGGGTTCTCTTTTAAATCAGTCCTCATGAAGTCTTCCATGTTCAAAAGAAAAAAAAGAGAAAAAAATTGCCTCTCGCAGTCTTTCACAGAAAGACCTGACTCAGCAAAGCAAACAATTAACTCGGGCCTACCCTGCCTCTACCAAACGAGGACATGAAGATCACTCCTTGATATAAAAATGAAATTTTACAACTGTGACACGTGCATGTGGTACCGAGCAATGCACGTTATTAACGCTTCTTGTTGGATCAAAGATTTTTAGAGCTACCAGTTCTTCTTCCCTATTCTCTGAGAGGTCTCTGCGTCAAAGGCAAGTTAACTAAATCAATAAAAAGCCCTCTATTTGACAAGAAACTATACATACGAAACAAAACAAAAAAGTGTAAATAATCTAGTCACACCAGACTTGAAATATGCAAGTATACAAACACAAAGTGTGCAAAACTGCAGAAAGCGTTCTAGTCCAATCGGACAGCAACACAAGCCAAGAAAGGGTTATGGGAACAGACAATACACCTTCAAAAATTAGATATCACCCCAAGCCATTCAAACGTGGGTGATATAAGGGGGAAATAAATACATATAAAACAAATGATATCAGCAGGTGTATGCCACTCAAATCAAAGTCACAAAAAAGGGGCTATATCACAACAGAACATTGTATTTAGCAATCATAACATTTCTCCTGGATGATTGCAGCCACACATATTTCCAGAAAATGTCTTATTTTGATTGGGATAAGCCGTCTTCATTTTTCCACGCCGAAGGAAAAGCTTTTGGTGATTGTTTTGAGACCGAACCGAATGTGTTCCAGCCCTCAAAAGTCAAACTGCACGCGTTAGGTCCTTCGAAATTCTTCTGCAGTCCTGTTTCCTCTCCCCTTTTTGTTATATTGCCATTCATTTCATTTTCACAAAAACATTGTAATATCTTACACAGGAAGAGACAGAAACAATAACCTTACATACTACAGACCCAACCAATAAGAGCCCAATTGCAAAACGTATTCATTGTCACAGGTGGCTCTGGGTTTTAAAACCTCCTCGAGGCTCCTCATTGGCAGCTACTGTGTTATTTAAAAAACAACAACAACAACAACAACAGATTGCCTTTGGTGGAACGACGAAATGGAACACAGGCGACAGGATGTTAAAATATGGTCACAAAGATGTATGACAATAATCATAGCTGTGATACGGTGGGGACAAGGTCACATGCTCCTGAGTCCAACAGAGACAATGATGTTGCAGAAGGGGAGGGATGAAAGTACTGTTTGGATAAAAATGTGGATGAGGACGTCATCACGTAAGGATGCAGAGGATGACGAGGCGAGCTAGCTCCACAATCCTGCGTAGTTGCCATGGAGGCCAGAGCAAAGCGGTCCGCCAGCTACAAACAGCTTGGTGCCGGAGTGGTCGTAGCAGTGCGTGTACACGGCGTTTGGAAACGAATGAAGGTCTGAGAAATAACTCCTCCACGTCTCATCATGATTCTACCAAAAAGAGGGTAAAAAATTGCATTGATCACGTGGACTCAAGTTTTTTTTTTTTTTTTTGCAAATCACTCGCCATAACAAATGGTCCAAAGATTATATACCAGCCAGCCTTTTCCTGTTGTGAGCTTGAGAATGCCATCTCCCGAGCACTTCCGGTACCCTCCGGTTGTAATCAAAGGGTTCTCCAGGAACCCATGAGCGCGGATGTCGTAGAAGAGAAGCGAACCCTGGCCAGTGCCGACTGTCACGATGTGCTCATAAAAACTCACCGACCGGATCCCTGCGCAGACAATTCATTTTCGATGCAGGAGACTGACTCATTGAGAAAGGAGTGACCCACTCACCACTTCCCCGCTCTCTGGAATTGACAGATTTTATGCTTTGCGTCGGCTGACGAGGATCCAAAAAAGACACGTGGGCCTGAGATCCGGCAGCGTATACTGACCAGTCCTGCCCATATGCCAGACACACATTCTCTTTGCAGTGCGGCAGTTTGGTAGACAAAAGCTGCAGGGAAACAATGCAGGACAAACAAATAAAGACCTGAGCAACAACATTGACATCCAAACAGACACAGAACCACTTTACTTTTTGAAAAGGTTTCAAATGATGTCATTAGTTGTTATTTTATGTATTTTTCTCATTTGGAAAGCTGCTACATAGTTTGATCTGTTAGAATCTAGTGAACTTACTTGTATTTAGTCTCGTAGCGTGATGCATGTTTTATTTCGGATTTTGCTGCATTTACTTTTGAGCTGTTTGCAAATACACAGTGGCTGCAGATGGAACTTTTCATCAGACAGTAAAGATGATTAAATGATATCGCTCAGAAGTAGTGCTATGTTTCTTTGTCTTGAATCCTATTTCGGTTGTCATAAGAAATTGTACAGCATATAACAAGGTTAATGCCCAATATATCAGCCGATACACCGGCTTTATTTTTTTTTTTCATTTTCGCCGCCAATATCAGTATCAGCCACGGCCCCAAATATTCCATATCGGACGGGCTCTGCTATGAATAATCCACACATTTTTCTGTTTTCTCAAATGTAAAACAAAACAAAACCAAACAAAAAGAATTGCTCTTGCCTTGCACAAGCTGTGCTCAGCTTTCCATAGGTGGAAGTAGCCATCCAAAGATACAGCACCCAACTCCTGAAAGAAAACCATCCACACCAGCAAACGTGTGAATTTGGATCGAAACTCAATGAAGATTCTTAGTGGCTGTTCGAAGGCAATGCTCACTTTGTGGTTGTTGTTGAAGGCCAAAGCGCGGACTTTACAGTTGTATGGGTGGGTGGACTCCTTTGGGATGTCTTTGAGGGCTCGGTGGGAGATGTGGGCATAGGAGGGCATGGCCGTTTCGCTCTGACTGTGCTGTATCTGGCTCATGACTTCCTCTGTGACTTCCCACAGACCCATCGAGCCATCCCGCGAACCTAGAAATCGGAATAGCAACAAAACACGTGAGGCATGTGTCAAGTACATCAGTAAAGTCATAAGCTACCTGCCTACCAAACCTAAATGTGGCGCTCATCAGCGATTATTTCAGGAAAGGCGAGATAATCACGAGGCGCATTGTTTACACAATTGTTGGGACCTCTCGCCACATCGCACTTGCAAAAACATGGGAGGATATTTCCTGCCTTTGACAATGGCAAATAGGATGTTCACCCTTTTCCATCTTTGACATGACAACAAAATTTCTCTCTCTTTTTACAAAATAACCTCAATTTCATACTCGGGCAGTAGCCCATCTGTCACGACTTGGGCTTTGGAATCTGAGGGTGACGATTGGAGTCGTCCTGCAGACAAAAACTCAAACTGCATTTGCAGTAGTTGTTGGGGAGATGATGGTCTGCCTCCTCACACCAATGTGAGGTGCCTTTGACCAAGGTAACGATTGGAATTTAAAAAGGAGTCATTCATTTTGAGGGGAGGGGGCTTTTTTTTCACATGCTTTTGAAGCAGAAACAGAACGGACATTGTGGTGCCGCTTGTGCAAAACCCCTCACACCGAGCATTCATACAGAGAACTCACCAGATACTGCCATCCTGTCACTGATCCATGCTATTGAGAAGATCCAGTCATTGTGGCCATCCTAACAAACAAAAAAAGTGTAGAAATGAGGTTGAAGTGATGCCAACCACAAGGAAAAGTATCCCCAATTGGAGAGTTTTACGTGTTGAGAAAGACAGGACAACTCACATCACCAACACAAACGGGGTCCAGTGTGGGCAGCTTGTAGATGGCGAGACTGTTGGGGTTGTCACCCCCAGTAGCTAGGAGGGTCCTTGAGGGGTTGATCTCAATAGCGTGGATCCCACAGCCCTGCTGGTCGAGCCGGGAATGAGAGCTTGCTGTGGTGTGGTAATTCTGCACCACCCCGACCACAGAACCTCCACCGTGACATTCCCTGTCCTTCAGCATGGGAATCCGAGTGATCTGCCCCGTCATGACATTGGTTACAAAAAGCTGCAAAGAAGAAGAAGGAAAAAAAAAAGACAACATTTGATCAGCTTAGAGAAATGGCTTGTCAAAACCGTGCACATTCGGAGTGTTCAGCTTGGTATATGATCAATAAAGGGCACCCGAGCATAGTAAAGAGTGGACTAATATGGAGATGACATAATCAGGCGAGTGATTCTCGGGTCAGACCTCAAAAAAAATGGGCAAAAGGGGGTTGAGTATGACAGCATCCCTTAACACAATTATATTATTATTACAATTCCAAATAATAATTTTGGGCTTAGAACTAATCAAAATAATAGGTCACATTTAAGAGAGATAAAACATCTCACCGTGTTGCATTTGGTCCCGCATACAACCTGCTGTTGGTTGAGCCACTGTGAGGCAAATACTTTGTTTAGACGCCCAAGAGAGAACTCCCGCTCCTTCAGGATGCCAGGCAGCCTGCCGGCCGCAAAGCCGCGCAGGCTCCGCTGGAGCTGCAACTCATGCTGCTGCTGAGGTCTGAACTCTCGGCCCCGGAGGGCGCAGACGACCGAGTGGGAACTGTGCCACCACTGCACATGACGTGAAGAACAAGAGACACGGCTCCGCTTGTATGGCACCTGGCACCAGCCCAGCTAAAAGAAGAAAATTGAAATATTAATAACATTATTTCTAAGGGGCACACACTGGACTGATGACAATTCACACTCACATTCACACCCACGCATAATTTCGAGTCTTCAATTAAGCTAACATGAGCACAAATGGACAAGTCTCATCTGAAGTGAGTAGCCCACATTTGTGAGAATACAAGGCGAGCCAGGAAGGTCCTAGAACTGGTGTCACAAAAGATAGATCTCCTCTTGTAATCCACCTGGCAAATTCACCACCCTTCTTCTCATGCGGTCCTGGAAGGATTCTTCCGGGATCCCCTGGAGCTTCACCGTCACAGCTCATCTGACCTCATCTATGTCTCAAAACAGGTGCCCTTGGTGACGCCCTTGAGTTTGAGGAAAATGGCAAAATGCGATGTTGTTCTCGGACAGGAACTGACAGATGTTCAGTGCGTTGTGGGCAGACACGCTCTCATGGGGAAGCAGCCACAAGTTGTCCTGTCACAACTCTTCTTCTTCTTGCGCACTGAACGAAGCAAACACCGCAGGATCTCTGTAGACATGCAGGTTGATCTGTCCCACCACATTTAGGGGAAATTTTTGTTTGATTTGAAAATAAATGTTTTCTGACACCAGTCCTGGACTTTTCCTGACACCTCTTGTATTTTGCAGTACAGCAAAACGTATATATAGTACACTTTGATTCTGGAAAAAAAGAAAGGTTTTATGACTAATCTGTTGGGATGTTCAAATTTATGTTGTCCGCTGTAATTACTTGGTCACGTTGGATTTTTCTATACAGTACTCCAGTTTGGGAGACATATTCACTAAACGGAAGCTTTCCAGACGTGAACAAGGTCTAATGTATACTTTGAGGTACCATTACCATTCGCTCGCTGGCGACAGTCTAAAACACTAATGAGACCGTCATAACCGATCGGGTTGCAACATACTGTATTCGGCTACCTTTAGCAGTCGTCGTGATCTGGCTAACGTTTGCCAACATGAACGGATGCACATGCACACGTTATAAACATCTCCTAATGCATTTGACGTTGGTTCTCGGGTGGCTTGGCGACACCGATCGCCCCAGTGTCAAAAACGTGTTGCCGCCTGGCACAGATTATAATTACGCGAACATATTTAGCACGAAGCTAGTTAGCATGCCACCGTCAATTTTGATAGCTTAGCCAATGAGATCCACCGGTTTCCGCCTACCTGTTGTTGGTCCTTGGGCTCCCCTGCCTTTCTTTTCCTGCTAACTGTTTTTCTCGCCATAGTCTGACACACACAATTCCCTCACCCACATGGAGGGTAAACCCGACTCTGGGCGTTGGATCATATAATGTCGATAAACGATTTTGTTCGTTGGCCTTTGCTGGCGGCGTCCGTTGACAAGCAAGGGCGATTACATACGGGATACGTTGCCTCTTCGCTTGTCTCGGGTTGTTGGAGAATTAATCGCGTTAACTTGCTCTGTATTTGCAAGTCGCCACAAAAGTCGCTCGCTTCGGTGAGTTCTTTCTCCCTTGGCGAATCGCGACAGCAACGACCAGTTCATTGGCCAAGCGCGCAGCCGCACTCATTAAACGTCACCAAAAACAAGGTCACACGTGAACGCGCCTGTGCTACGGGCGCGTTCACGACGACTGCGCGCAGCCATTCATGATTTCCTTATTTTAGGAGTCTTCGGTTGCTTGGTATTAAGACTTTTTAAATTACGAGAATATCGTTCTAGCAGGGCATAAAACGTGTTTTAAGTCGGGTATTTCAAATTGAATTATAACCTTTTCATACACACCTTTGAGCAGGCATTTTAGCATAAAAATATTCTATATACAGTACACTATAGTTAATGATGGTTCAGGGGAAACGTGATGACATGCAAAACACATCTGTAAAATTTCGTACACATTAGAAGCCTACGTTATCTCTGTGGAGTATGATTCTTTTTTGGTGAAAAGTATTGATTGTGAACTGTTCCAGTGTGGCACAGTTGCATATGAGTTATTGTACTGTATTGATGGTTTGATTGGTTTCTATAATTGTGATGTAATAGTTGTGCAGGTATTAAGAGGTGGATCACTCAAGGCCAAGTTATTAAATGCGCTGTCTCGGTATACAATTGAAAGCCTTATAGTTACTGTATTTTATTCCAATTTCAAATCAGCAATAAAACAGTACATCAGTATAAAACTGGTTTGATGTTGGGAGTCTGTGAGGAAAAAAATATCTGAATAAATATCATATTGCGGCTATTTTAAAATACCTATAATGGAGGTATACATAAACATGCCTTCAAAGTGCATTTGGACTCTTAAGCCCTTTCCGCTTCCTGTTGTGCCTGCTTTCTCCAGTCTTATCTACTTACTTGACTTTCAAGTACTTTTATATTTCCTGTGGACAAACATTACACATAAAATGTAAGCATTTAGCAAGAAATACCAATGACAGTCGAGACTATTGAAAAGATTTGCGTATTTATTCAATGGGACCTTCCAAGTTACAGCAGAGGAAACTGAACATTTCTAACCCACAATTCAGGAAGTCATTCACCTTAAAATGTCTGATTATGCTGTCACCAAATACATTAGAACCAACACAATATGTTGTATGATAAATTGGGAGTATTTGACAACCCTTAAAAGTTGAGCCTGACACGGGATGAGACATTGATGGATAAGGCCCCAAAACCAACAGTACATCCCAACGACTCTCAATTTAGTGGCGTAGCATTGTCTGCTTGCATTTTGTTGTAGTAAGCAAATGAGAGGCAAGACAGATTTTTGTCATGTCAAATTTTACAAAAAAAAAAAAAATGAAGCCAAGTGTTTAACCAAACAGAAAATACAGAACTGAATTCAGCAATTTAAGATTGCTCGCATTTGAAAAGAGACAACAAATGCTTATGCTTGACAAATGAGGGTAAAAAAAATAAATGCCTAAAGTTCTGAAGGTTAAAAATTGATCCTATCTGTAAATTGACATTTTACCATAGGTTCTTCAGTCATTTAGGCTCAAGTAACTAAAAATAGACTTTATGCTTAAGGAACATGAGTGGAATATTGTGGCTGGTGTTCTGGAAGGTAGGTCTACTGATTTGACCCCCACTTAGAAATGGACATCATTCAAATTGTCTCTTTTTTTCTTTGATACTGACTACCCGACTTTTTTTTTTTTTTTGGAGTGGGGTGGGGGGAGTCTGCTCTTATTGCTACCTCACATTACCCTCCCCTTCTTCAATTGTGCATTATCACAAAGATTAACATGCCCCCACTTTCAATTTTTACATCTGTGACAAAGTTTTGGCAACAAATCTGAGTCAGATTAATGGAAACATATGAACAAGTCAACCAATGCAAGTCATGTTTGATTAGATGGATGAAATAATAAAATGAGGAAAAATCACTCATCAAAACTTGCCTAGTTCCATCCAAATTTCCAGCAAGACTTGAAAACCAGTCAACAGTTCCATGTCTCTATTGCACCGTGATGTGGCTGCAATTCAAAATTTTCCACACACATCGCCCAACCTCCATCCACGCCTTTCCAGTATGCAAACAAAGGTAAGTTAAAAGTGTCATTTGTGTTACCATACCTTACATCCTATCAAACTCTATTATGTTCAAATTAAAGTTGCAGTGTACTATTTTAAATAACTTGATAATTACGAGAATGTGTGTGTGTGTGTGTGTGTAGATTTTCTATGTACTGTTTCATCAAGAGGAGAGAGCCTCCCTCTCTTGCCGCTTCGTGCAACAGGTTGTTCCAGTGCAGGTAAAAGAGCAAACCGGACTTGTAGTATCCACTTATTTTCTGGGTCTCAATGATGGGAATGCAAAATCAAATGACGTGAAACACTGAAAATGAACAGAGAGAAACAAATGAGAGGAGAAGGTACAGTGAAGTGAAATGGGCACTTCTTGAGTCATTTCTGTCTCTGTCTGGTGTGACGTTCATCCTTTGCCTTTGGACTTCTGTTTGAATTTCAAGAAACGCTCATTATTCCTTCCCACCACACTTATGATATCTGCAGAGCAGTGGAAGATGGCAGCTTGGCTGTGAAGCGGTTTTCAAGGGTTTTATACCTCCTCCCGATTCTGACCTGCAGTCAGATCAACACTTCCAAGTGGAAGCAAATATAAATGGCGTCAAAGCCAAAAGCCCAATTCTCCTCGGTCCTCATCTCCAGTCTTCAATACCGTCGCAGTAGCAGTTCCTGGAACCTAACCTCAGCGTTGATTAGAAAGAAACACCGCTGTGAAGTATTGATACTCTTGGCACACAGTCTTAAAGTGCTTGAGAGACAATACGGTGGAGCACAGAGAGAAACAAGTACTCTCCCAGTTGTCTCATCCACAGCCAAGGCAAGCACATGTTGCAGGACATGGTGTGATTTTTAGAGGGGCAGAATAAAGGGGGCTGTGTGAGGTGGTTAACAGGTAGCAGGCCCTGCGGCGGTTGCTTCATTGGCTCGGCTCAGCTCGCAGTAGCCCGAGCCATCAAGTCCTCGAGCGCCTTGTCTTGATCATTGTTGTGGACCAGCAGCACCTCTTTGATGGCCTCCCGCTCGAATCCCATCTCACCAAATCTTGACATCAGCTCAAGGAACTGCAGCGCCTGAGGAGAAGGGAGAAGAAACACGACTTAAAAGCTGTGATTGACAGCAACGGAATGGCATTGGTCAACATTCACAAAGACAAATCATCTTGGAATAGTTCGGCCACCCAATGTCCACAAAGGACCAACCTTTTCTTCTGAGCACTGGTACAGCTCTAAGCATTCCTCCACAGCCCCTGCATCAAAGCCCCGCTCACACAGACGTCCATGAACGAAGAGATAATCCAGCACCTTGGACAATGAGGACATGGTCATTTTAAGAGACATGTGGCATCTGACAGCCGATTGACACGTGCGAGCTCCGTTTTATCGGCACGTTTCACTGCAGACAATATCAACTTGTATTTTGAGCACATTCATGGAATGGCGTGAGTGATGATTGGACTGTTGGGTCACACCTGCTCCACATTCTGCCCTTGTCGCTGCATGGCCCGAAGAACGCCCTCATAGGAATAACCCATGCCCACAAGGGTTTCCACACACTGGCGCTCACCAGGGGTCATGCTTAGCAAGGCTCCTCCGCATGGCAAGACAGCAGAACCTGACCCCGAGTTTACCTAGGAATCAAGATGAGAAGAATAGCAATGAGGTCGAGGATAGAACTCTTCATTCATAAGCAATTTATGTGTGCTTACCTGTTTTGGTCCACCACCCTTAGAAACGCTGAGGTGCTCTGGAGCGACGATAACTTGGGACTTGGGTTTAATCGGGGGGCTGCCATTGGGGAGGTTCCGTCGGGGAGAAGGCGTGGGTGCGTTGCGTGCGCTGTACCGAACCGGCTCGGGATCCCCAGAATCCGACAGCTTGGGAAAGCTCAGAGAGCGGATATTGCAGGGTCGATCCTCCGCTTCGAAACCCGACTTCGAATGTTGCCCAACTCCGTCCATATCCATCAAGGCAACCAAGCCATTTGGTTTATGGGCAAAACCCGGTTTCGCGGGAAGGCTGGTGTTGGTGGGAGGCGATGGGGTGTTTCGACGCGAAGCTGGCCCTTGCTGGGACCCAACCGGAGGGGATACAGACGAAGCGGGTTGAGGCTGGCTCTGGAGAATGTTCCGAAGCTCCTCTTTATCATCCAATGTTTTAAGCTCCAACTTGTCAAAGGGGTCCTCTTCCCGCTCAAAGTCAGCAAGGTTGAGTCCGTGTGACTGAGGAGTGCTGGGCTGGATTTTCCTCGGACCAAGACTTGGAGCAGGCAGAGGAGTGAGTATGGCGTCATGGCTCAATCCTGCCAGAATAGGGTTCATTGCTGGTGGCGGAGGGTCGTGGTCTTCAACAGCAGATGGGGCTTTCTTCCCTCCAGCGCCATTCACGTCCTCAGACTGGGACACGCTTTCGCGATTTTCCGCTTCCTGTTTCGCCGCGGCCTCTTTTGCTCGCGCCGCTGCTGCTCGTGCCTCGGCCAGCTCCGCACCCCAGCGGACGCTTAATTTCTCCAGAGAAAAGTCGTACTGTTGTGATCATAGAAAGAGGACATTGATGAGGGGAATAATGAGAGTAAAAGGGAACACCATGATGTTCTCTTTCTATATTTTTGAATATAAACAAATACAAAATAAAGCACAGACATTTTTTTGTAGAAATCAGTGCAAAATGTTTTGTGATGACGGGGCACAAATTGATTTACGTGGGCAATTGGGCCACAAGATCAGTGTCACTCCACAGTAAAGACCATGACACACTGGCCATCTTTTCCCTCTTTCTTACCAACTCGCTGTCTTATATGCAAAGCACTCATGCAGGATGTGTTTGTGTGTTTTTTTCATTTTTATGTTTGCCGGCTCCTGAGGTCGTATCACTGGGAGTATGCCACCAGTATGTACAGAGTGTGAAATGCAACACCCACGACAAGCTTCCCATGCCCTTTTGTGTGTTTGAAATTGTCACATAAATTAATCAGCTTAACGCCGAAAGCCGCAATAGCTGTGTGAAACAACACATCAGCATGTTTTGTCTGAAAGGGACAGGCAAATAAACGCTGGCTCTGTAGTCACACCAATTTGCCGGGGATGCAGTTTGAAAGTGGCTTGAATGACAAAATACCTGTGAGTCCACCAACAGAGAGGTGCACTCCGGCAGACAAAAGCCGACAGGTAGCCCCACCTTGGCAGGACAGCGAAACTTTTCATTAACCTTGAAGGGAACATCATCAAGGTAGCTGATGGGTCCTATGTGAAAAGACAAAATGTGCATAAGCTCACTGACAAAGAAAGTTGTCTTCAAACGTGAAGAGTGAAACAAATCCCTACCATTGTTTTGTGCATCCGATAAAGACCTCCTTGTAGCCATTTAGATACTCTGGGCGGGGGGGATACGCATGTCGAAAGGATTAGTTCCATGAAAAAGTTGTGGAATAGCAGGAATTGCAGTATTTTGAACTGAAGGAGAGGGATTAAAACTGTAAAAATACTTACTTTGTGTGCCACAAGGGACATTGATGCAAAATAATATACCGTATTTAAAAAGTATGACATTTCAACTGTCAAGTTTCAAATGTCACTGAACAATCAATGCTTTCATTACAAAACAAAAACATGACTGTAGAGTTAAATATTGCTCATACACTCGACTCAACATCCAACTCAGACTGTAATGACCACGGAAACAAGGCAACACGTTTCGTACACAAGGGAACTCAGTCTGTTTTAACACAACTAAAAGCATTTACATTTAAAAAACATTTGCAGAGCAAACAGAACAAAAGTAGCTTATTCAAATTGTTCAAAAGAACATACATTGGCAACATTGAAGCACATTTGCAACCAATGGATTTTAAGAAATTTAAAAGCAATGGAAACAAATAAAAACTAGCTTTCTGAAATGACAAAAAGACCGTAGAATAAAATTGATTTTAAAAATGCTTAAATTTGGTTGCTTAAGTCAGAATTGTGCCGAAATATAGTTTCCTCAACGTTAAGTTTTCTATTAAAATTAAATGAAATTCCTGGTTTGTGCTCTTGAACTCCCATCAATTCCCAATGAACGTTTCCAGCTTCAAATTCACAGAATTTTCCAACCCCATGTGGCACAGCAAAAGATCTGCTCAACACCCCCTCTCAAACGGCTTTACACATTTTCTGCTGCCTTGAATATAAGCGCACATAATCCATTATTTGGTCAAGCAACAATGCCTTACTTAATTATCAAAGAAGCGACTGTTTACCCAAGTGCATTTACAGAAATACTATATATAAGACTTTAAGGAGAATGCTATAAATATACAGAACTATTATTCATAGAACTTCAAGGAGAAACCAGACACACATATCTTCGAAATTCTCTTGCGTAACATCGAGCGAAAAGATTACTGATTCCAACTGATTGTATCAGCCGTAGAAGATCCTACCATGTGAGTTCATAGTTCTTAGGAATGTCTTTATGTAACCACTGTAGTATCACAATCAGGTTCTCGTTTGAAACACTCACAACAGTCATGTTAAGTTACACATGTGAGGTGTCAAAAGTTACACATGTGAGGTGTCAAAAGCGCTTTTGACAATATATCTACGACCACAGAAGCGCAGGAGTATTACTTTTAATTCAGTATTATGAAACAGAGAACAGTTTCGGCAATTCGTCGATTAGTGAAACTCTTCTCCAGCCTTAAATCACTAAGTGTGACTCACAGTAAACAACAAAAACATTAGCGGAAACACTCAAGTTATTGATTAGCAACCGGCTAAGCTAGCATACGTTTCGCCACTCCAGTCTAAGCTCGCTAACACCAGCAGTCAATACACAGTCGCAACTGCTGAATTGAATCCTGGTGGACAGAAGGATATCACATAATTTTGGAAGAATTAAACGCCTGACGGCTTTTTGATTTGGGAACAAGTCTCCAAAGCCATTGCTTTCGCAAGTGGCCCGACTCACACTGTTGCCACCGCCCCGCAACGAAACGGATCAAACAAAGATTGTTCTCACCTGTATCTGGCTTGTCTCGGTCTTACAAATATGACTTTATTCTTATACGTGTACAGTCTAAATTTGAATTATGATCGAAATGTTTTATTTATTGTGAAATATCTTTCCTCTTCTGCCTAGGGACGCCATCTTGATTTGTCCGGCTCCCTTCCCTTCCACTGGTTCCTGTCTGACGTCACTCACTCGCCTGACGTCAGGTATTTCTTCTTCGGCAAGACTTTTTCTTCTTCTTCTTCGTTGTCTTGTTCTTCTCCTTCATGAGCTCTTCGATTTTTTTTCTCGGAGTTTTGCCTTCACCTGGTCAGTGGTACGAATAGGGATTTTACCTAATTCAAATACAAAAGGAACTGATTCATCTTTGTGTCAAACGCAAGGCCTAGGGTACAGGTTTATTATATGGCCCATTATAGCACCTAGTGTGTCCACCTCATGTATTGTATTGTATTGTATTGTATTGTATTGTATTGTATTGTATTGTATTGTATTGTATTGTATTGTATTTTGGCAGACAATCTGTATTGCAAATGCAATCTTTCTTCACGTTTAGCTGCTTTTAAAACAAATTGTTTGCAACAAATCTCTTTTGAATTGGATAATAGTTGTGCAAATAGTTGCATACAACCATTTTCATTGACTTTTGATTTTAAATTTGTTGTTAAAATGTGCAGCCATCAATTTTGTTTCCTCATTTAGGTTGTGGGTGTGCTGCCTATCCCGCCTGACTTTGGGTAAGATTAGGTAATACTGTACACAGACAATAGACTCCGACATACAATTGAGAACACGGGTGTCAAACATTTTTTTCTCACGGGCCACATATTGATAGCTTGTTTTGAAATCAGAAGTCAATTAAGGAAAATAAGAAAAGAAAACCTTTTTGTCTCAATGGAGAAATTCGCAGTATTGTAGTACTGTATATACAATACACTGTAGTAGTATTGTTAATTGTTCAAATCGTTTTAAATATTGTTTTGATGCAAATACAAATGCTAGCAGTATTTCAAACGTTTCAAAAGTGAAGACAATTAGCAATTTTAGTACTGTAAAGATTTCTAGGATGGCAGTTGATGAACGTGGTTCTCTTTATCAGGCCAAATAAAAACTGCTCAACTCTTGTTCACTTAACATGTGAAATTAAAACTATTCAAACAAAAATGAATGGAAGGATTTTTTTTAATCACAACATCTTTATTTCACGAAATAGCAAAGGTAAGCAAACAAGTTGATTATAAAATTAATGGAATTACTGTACTGTTTTATTGAGGTAAAACGTGAAGCAACTAGATCAAGAAAAAAACTGAAAATACAATAAAATATATACTGTATACACACTGAAGAATTACTTAAATTACATCGTCTCAGCGAGTTCAGAATACCGTACGCAACCAGCAAAACGATCCATGTTCTGCTTCGAGTACGCGCACGCAAGTCACGTTCCGGACGTCGATGACGCACCGCACACACGCGCAATGGTAACCGGAAGCATCGTTGAGAGGAAAATAAAAATCGATCAAAACCCCAGTTGGTCTTGAGGGTAATTTTCACCAGCTGTCAATTCTTCGCCGTAGATTCGCATTCGATTGCCCTTAACAATCCTGTCGTCGGATGAAACGGTAGCGTGCAGGAAAAAACTGTCCCGTTTGACCGAAGTTGCTCGCTAACTGGTTTAGCTGACGTGGGGAGAAGTTGAGACTGCCAGAGAGCAGAGGGACAAACACAAACAAGCTGGGATCAGCTGAGCGCCTGTCCGAACCGAACCAGCGGCGCGGGGACATGTCACGGAGTGCGACTTTGCTTTTCCGAGCCCAAGAATGATCCACGGGAGACGGTGACTTCCACTGAAACTAGCTCCATGTAGACTATCAACAGTGGCAACGCAAAGAATTTCGGCAGCACCACACGAGGATCAGCCATAAGCAGGAGAAGAACATCCACGGCTCATGTCACCACTGTGTGTCACTTTAGCCAAGCACTACCAATGACTTTGTTGTCCAGTTCTCTGCTGTAACCTCACGATTACATATTGCGTTGCAGGAAGACAGGTAAACGCTCCTTTTCTTTACTTGGCTTTTTGTTTGCACCAGGGAATCGAGCCCAAGTCCCCAGATAGCTTTACACAGTACACAACGTTGTACATTGTGAGAAATTCTTGCACATTTTGCCGTCATGTATTTCTTTCCAGTCGCGTGCCATTGCCAAACATGCATGTCGCAGCACCCCCCCCCAAAAAAAAAATAACCTCACAACAAGTATTCTTTATATATAATAAATAATGATGTGGTGTGGTGGTCGTTGAAAGAGATTTTAAAATGTGGGTGGAGGGTGGTAGGAACAAAACATAAAATAGCCTGAACGTTTTGGTCTTCTCCGCACTTTTCTCTATTCCCGCTGGTGTCAGAAGTGGGATGAGCATGGCCCACCAAGCAACCCCTAGTTCTCAGAAGGCCCTGATGATGGAGTTGAAGTCGCTGCAGGAGCAGCCGGTGGAGGGCTTCCGCATCACTCTGGTTCATGAGTCGGATCTCTACAATTGGGAAGTGGCCATCTTTGGGCCCCCGAACACCCTGTATGAGGGAGGCTACTTTAAGGTAGGAAACATTTGTTGCTACAAGTATGGACTAGTTGGTAACATGTCTGACACACGGTCCTGAGTTTTGGGGCTTGATTCTCTGCTCCTCAGTGTGTGGGGTTTGCATATACTTTGGCTTCTTCACACATTTTGTAAACATGCTTGCAAGGTTAAATGAAGATTCCAAATAGTCTGTAGGTATGAATGTGAGTTTACTGGTTTGACTGTTGTTTGTTTATACTGTGCGTGTCCTGCGATTTGCTGGTGACCAGTCCAGGGAGTACTGTGCCTTTTGGCACAGAACAACCCACCCGGTAAACCAAGCACTCCTAATGTAGAAAACCCCCCGGCAAATTGTTGTCTTCCGGCCAGGTGTTATGTCCCAGATTATCCATTTACAATTCCATTTAGGGGTGTTGCAATTTAGTTTTAATGAAAACCCACATGTGAACATCTTACATTTTTGACTCTTTTACAAATCGGTTATCGTTTACAATGAAGGTTCGCTGTTAGCGGTGGCCCAGTGGCCCTGAGCCACTACAAGACTGTCAGGCCACACAAAATTCACTGACGCTAGCACGACCGGACCAGTGCAAAGTTTATGAACAAATGCGATGAAATCGACATGCTTGCTGCTCTGACGCCACTGAAATGATGGTCCGCCAGCAAATACATTTCTGTGTACATTTAACTTAAATGTTATCGTGCTTGCAGAAATTTATCTTCAGCAAAGCCTGAGTGCGGAGTATGATCTGCAGATACATTATAAAAAGCATTTCCAGGTGTTTCATAACATGTATACATACTTTTGTCAAAATACCTCATTGAGCAAGAATTCAGTTCCACTTAACACCCTATTTCGTGTCTTGCTGAAATTAGCCCCTTTTTGGAGGGGCTGTCCCATCTCTTGTAAGCGAGTGACTGTATAACCTGCCTCATACACTCCTGGACCAATGGCCACTCTGGCTTTCGCCACGCTGTCAACCGATGGCGACGTTCTGGCTTTACAACTACAGCAACATTTTCCTTGCAGGAGCATAGCTAATTCAAGTTGGGGCAACAAAATGATAGTACTGTTAGCCCTTGCGGAAAGCTTCAGTCGTACAGAGTGGATGTCACGTACTCTTGTCAATTTTTTTGTATTTTTTTAAGTGATAATATTAGTATATTTATCAAAGCCTCTTGGAAATGGCTTGAAATTTCTCTGACGGAGCCACAAAGTCCTTGTTAAAGTAGGCCAGCA
>CAAKHF010015982.1:61763-74451 GCA_901007745.1 Hippocampus kuda
AGTCGTACAGAGTGGATGTCACGTACTCTTGTCAATTTTTTTGTATTTTTTTAAGTGATAATATTAGTATATTTATCAAAGCCTCTTGGAAATGGCTTGAAATTTCTCTGACGGAGCCACAAAGTCCTTGTTAAAGTAGGCCAGCAAAGACAAACTTCAATCATACTTGGTATAAATCCAGAGTAGCCTGACAGTAACAACATTAGGGCTCATCATCTGTACAGAGTCATTAGCGTCTTCTACAGTGGACGAGAAACAAGCCGCGTGGCTCACTCGGGGCGGGTTCGCCATTCGTCTGTGCTAACAAACACAAGATTAAACACGGCCTCATGTTCAACTTTCCAGGTAGTGAGTTCTAGTTCTTGTCACAACAGGTTTGCGCCAGCACTACAGGAGAATAGTCGGCGTAGTGTAGATACTGCAGAGGGTGCTCACTTGTTCTTACATTGATCTGTGCATTCAAATCTCCAGCCTTAATTGTCTCCCAAATGTAAGGCTTTGAAAAAAAAAACGCCTTCTTCGACACCTGACTGGAAATTCCACAAGACTACTGACTTACTCTAAAGTACTGGTGCTTGAAGTAGGCCTGTCCGAATGACACTTTTTTTTTTCTAATGATATATTTGCCCCCCCCCCAAAAAAAACTATTATAATTCAGGGATGAGATTTTTCCGCTTTTTGGCGGAATTCCGCTTTTTTTCCAGTCAAAATGGATCTTTTTTTATATTGTTCCAAATCTGTTGAGAACATTTTAGGGTGGGGGTAGGGTCTGGTGTTATTTCTGGGCTGCCGGACTTACTTGTCTTCGGCAGACTCGGGACTCGTAATGTTTACAAATAAAGTTTGCAAGCACCCATTTTGAAATCCGTTTTTTCTCGCGAAGCGTTAGTTTGTCCTTACTTCGTATGTGGGCTAAAACCAATGTCTTACTTGTGATTGGTCGCTATATCAGCAAATGCAGAATCGCAACCAACCCGTGTTCGCCTTCCTAAATCCCTTTCCCGCGAATTCTTGATGGTTTTGCACGAGGGGTGTGGTGTATTGAAATTACTTGTGTATGTAGTCTGTATTAAACAAAATGCCGAATGTTATCGAGACTCGTGACGAAGCTAAAGTGCGTCAGATAGATGGGGATCTGAAAAACAAGTTTCGAAGGGACTGGTTGGATCGAAAGCTGACGGTGTCCCCTGTAGGAACCAGTAAAGAGAAACCACTTCATCTTTCGCATGTTTAGTATAAAGTGCCAATTTTGTAAGCAAATAGGGAAATGGTATTTCAACAAAACCGTAAACTTTTGTTTTTTTTTTCATCACTAGCCACTCTCATCCCTGATAATTGACAATATCTTTTTCTTTTTTTTTTAATGCTGCTGATACTATAATAAACGATCTTAAATCGGCAATATCTTTTTTTAAGATCAATAAAATATCTTGGCTGATTTAAAAATAGACGTATACCAGACTCTGTTCACAAAAAAAAAAATGCACTTGAGCAAATATCAAACATTTGGTACAGAGGTAGTGAGAGTCACTAATACCTTCCTCTCCCACCACTCAAAAGGCTTGTTGCAGCGGTGCAACTTTTTATTTTATTTATTTTTATTGCCATCGAGAAATTTAGGGCGCCGAGGCGCCCCAAATTGGTTATTTGTGACATGTCGCAGCAGCACGTACAGTAATAACGATACACATTTTGACGTAAGTTGGATTTAAACCGTGAGTGTATGTTCACTCTTCCAGGCTCACATCAAGTTCCCAGTGGACTACCCGTATTTACCGCCAACCTTTCGTTTCATCACCAAGATGTGGCACCCCAACATCTATGAGGTATTTTTCTTGCATGTGTTCCATCCGTTTTTTTAGTAAACGTCTGGCTGTGCACATATCCACTGTGTCATGAAACGGGCCCTCTTTTTGGTGTGACGTTGTGCGACGTGGTGTTTTGCCTCAGAATGGCGACGTGTGCATCTCCATCCTGCACCCTCCGGTTGATGATCCGCAGAGCGGGGAGCTGCCGTCGGAAAGATGGAATCCGACCCAGAATGTCAGGTGCAGACAAAAGCATTTTTGCGTTTGTGACTCTGACGCTGAAGAATAATTAATCAACGGTGTAACGTGAAAGTTGCTCGTTTGTACTCGGGCTGCCACAAGCGACTGCTTTGCTGGTCGAGTAGTTAACGATTGGAGTCGCGATTAGTCAACGAATCGGATCGTATGTAAATTGCAGCTCTTAAATAACCAGCGTTATCTTACAGCTTGAATTAGTTCAGGTATCTGTGTAAAGACAATTAAGATGATAGTACCAGAGAGAGACCAATCAGACTGCTTTAAGCAAACATGGAAACTTGAAAAAGCCCTTCTATATTAAAAAAAATAAATTGAGGCGGGTTAACCTGCAAATCCTGATCATGGGTCAAAAGAGTTGCTTCTCAACATCTTGTCTCTACACTTGTGAAAGGACTTCCTTCACAAGTGCATTTTTCGAATCAAAGGTTGCCAACAGTGAAAATGCCAGAATGTGTTCTTCAGCCTGTTTTCGCGAGGACCCATCGGAAGCATTCGTCAGTGCCAAAATCTAATTCTGGATGGTGTGCTCCTGTTTGCATGTTTTGTTTTTTTTTCTTTGACTAGGACCATCCTGCTTAGCGTCATCTCTCTACTCAACGAGCCAAATACTTTTTCCCCTGCCAACGTGGACGCTTCGGTGATGTTTCGCAGATGGAGGGACAGCAAAGGCAAGGACAAAGAGTATGCAGAGATTATCAGGTAACGTTGCATGCGTACCATTCGGCCATGTTCTGACATACACTGAGGATCTGCGCTATAATGCTGTCGATATACAAATGTGTGAAGTTTGTAATAACGCCTGTTGTGACAAATCGATGCGGCATATCGATAATATTGTAGAATTGAGACTTTGATTTACTTTAGCAAGTCAAGGCACCTTAATTCATTTACCGCATTTCATACACAAGATAACTCAATGTGCTTCACGTCATTAAAAGTACATTTAAGAGCATTTGCAAACAAAAAAAAGTTTGACTTTCAAAAGCAATTAAACAAAAAGTAACTTACCAAAAGAAAGGTACAGTGCAAGGTCAAGATTTTCTGCTCCTAAAACTATTACTCATTATGTAATCACAGATAACCTGATTGTGATTTGCGTGTCATTTAATCACAGAAAACAGGTGATGTCCACAGCGGCGGATGCCGATCGCGACGGCGTCAAGGTGCCAACCACGCTGGCGGAGTATTGTGTCCAGACCAGGGTTCCCTCTCAGGACAGTAGCTCAGACCTTCTCTACGATGACCTTTACGACGACGACATGGAGGAGGACGAGGAGGACGACGACGAGAGCGAGATGGAGTCGATAGGCGAAGCCGGAGCGGTGGGTTCTGTGGAGGACGGCGAGACGTCCAACAGATGTTACGACAACCAGGATGACTCTGGCAACGAAGAGTCATGATGATCTGGATCGTTACTGCTCCTTGCCAACTCCCTGAATCCTTTGCCTCATTGTGTGTGTGTGCGTGTGTGTGTATGTATACAGTGGGGTCAAAGGTCTACTGCCAAAAACTTTTCATCATCTATTAAACAGTTAAATAGTCAAATAATGTCTCTCCAGTACTTTTTACGTAAGATTTCAAAAAAAAAAAAAAAAATTGTCGAGTCACCGTTTGCCTTAATTACTAGCTTGCACATCGTCTGTATTGCAGAAACAATTCGGCGTTTTTTCAACGCACCCCCAGTAATGTTTATGATTTTGATGTTTTGCTTTGTTTTTTTCTTGTCATTGAGGGCGATTGAGAATACATCCTTATAAACGTTAAACTAGATAATGTGACATTTTTGGTTTGAAGATATTCTGGAGAAGCAACTCCTAATATGTACGCTCACTGACCACTTCATTAGGTACGCTTGCCCTCTGTAATTGAGATAAAATACACCAAATGAAAAAAACAAATTCTTCCCTTAAAATATGACAGTCAGGCCGACTGCAAAGAGATGTTATTTGTGTATTTCTATTTCATTTCTGGTATCATTCGGATTACGCTGCCAAATATTGTCGATGATGCGTGGAAACGAAAAATTGATTTATGGTAAATTCGGTGGGTAACCAAAACTGTCTTTTCTGATGCAGCACCTCATCACATTTTGCAGAAGTGTTGATTGTGTCGGCTTGATGAGTGCTGGTCAGTCGGCCCGTTCTCAAAATGATGACTGACGTTTATCTCTTCAAAGTATGCCTTGTCCGCCAATTTCGTCAATAATATTTGATAAATGATGAAAACAACGACCTGGTCGAATTCTCCCCAGCCCCACTGTTCGTTGTATGTCTGCTTTTGTGTTCGACGCCATCTTGTCACTTTTTTTTTTTTTGGATGTCCTCCTAAGCGTGTGTTGACTTTTTAAGGAATGAACACGAAGATTGTGGCAAATGGACAAAGTGACAGTGAACGATGAAGCCACCAGGGAGGCTGGCCAGGGCAAGGTGTCTGACGGGAGTCTATTTGCTCACGTCCGCAATTTCGATGCAATCAGCAAAACTGTCGACGCAAAGCTCTGCTGTGCCCGGTCAACAGCAGCATCCATCACCACTGATCCCTCAAAAGGGGTGCGCAAGCTGAAGACTTTCTCTGCACCCCCTCTCTAAAAAGCTCAGGGCCTCGACAGACTTTCACTGAGAGGAAAAAAGCAACAAGGGACGATGGTCACCTGGTTTTCTTTATTTTTTTTAAATGTATTAAGAGGGTAAACAGTAGCCTTCAATCCCACAAAAGAAGTGTTTACAAGTTTGACGTTGGTCCCAATTAAAGGTTCCTTTTCATCCCCAAATCACCAAAATCTACACAAGCAGAGAATGTTTTGTTTTTTTCCTTCTGCCAGAGGTTGCTTACATGATGTTATTGCTGATGTGAAAGTGTTACACTTTTACACCCCGACGCTTTCATGCTTGGATGCAACTTCAGTGACAATATGGCACCGGTCCCGTGACGCGCCGTGGTCCGGTTTATCGGCTGTCAATCAAGACTAGTCCACACACAACTTGGTTTTTGCATTTGAATGAAAACGACCACGTTTCATGCGTGCAATTACTTTTACGGGGCCGGTATTTGACTTTGGACACTGGCAGGGTTTTGTTCATGCCTCTATTGAGCTTGGTGCAGAGTTGCATCTCATGATTCGGTTTGCTCCCATGACTTTTTGTGTGTTTGCGGTGCAGAACATTTTAAGATGTGCTCAGAGGGCATTGGGCAAATCTGGCTGGATTTTATGCCAAGGAATTGAAGTAGTCTAATCACTTCATTTTCTTTAAAGTGGAGCAGCAGATTTCCAACCTGAGACACATTGATTTTGAATGTGAAAACAAAGAGGAGTGAAAACGTTTCCTCCTGTGCTGTGGAAACGCACAAAGACAAAAAGAGGAAATCAAGCTCCAATGTGGATCGTGAATGGGACTCATTTTGCGACACTGCCTGACATTTTGTTGTGTATTCGCCCCGATGTGATTCCCTCCACCCGTGATGAGAACGATTCATGTGTCTCATGCGTCTGTTGAACGTGAAGCTGTCCTCCAACCGCTTGCAAAGTCGACTTCTGTCATCAAATGACTCAAGCAATTTATGAGAATGTCATGAAAGCGACGTGGCCAATTGACATGACAGGACTGATGTTTGACATTCTCTTAAAGCAGTAAAAGCTAACTGGCTTTCTTGTGTTTTTTTTTTTTTTTTTTAACTCATACCACATATGTGAGTGATTTCAAGAAAACAGGACAATTTCTCCAAATTTCACCAAAATCAGACTGCAACTTGGGAGCGTGTTCAACCCCATGGATATAAAATGCTGTATTTGTTTGGCTTTTTCTTTATTTCGTCCACTCAGTATGTTATTGTTTTTGAGGATGCAAGTGTCACCGATAAAAATATTTCATAGTAACCAAAAATGCCAATGTTTTGTTCGTGACCAGGTAGTTTTGCGTTGAGCCCACAAGTCATATAAATACACTGTGCACAAGTCGCTGGTTTCTGAGGGGTTGAAATAAGGGGTTGACTTGCAAAATGAGGCACAGTTGGTGTGGTAACATTTGGAATAAAACACTATGCTATTAAATGCTGTTTGTATGTCATGTCATACATCATGGTTTGACTTTGTGAGGATGTTGAATCGAATTAATTTGAAAGGATGGTGAATGGGGGCAACAGGCAGCATAGTGGTTAACATGTCTGTCTCATAATCCATAGCTCTTGGGCTCAAAAATCAGATCAGGGACTCTTCGATGGAGTTTGCGTGTTCTCCCCATGCTTGAGGAAAAAGTTGAGATTTTCTTTTTCTCCCTGTATTCCCTTTCAGTTGTGAGGTGTTAAAAAATCCGATTTGGGGCTATTAGTAAATTTATATGTAGACAGAAACATTAATGGGATGACTAACAAAGAAAACTGGGAATAGAGTACAATGATTGGATAGACCAAGTAAACATTGCATGCAGCTCAGTAACATTAGCTCTGCCACCACAACTAACACAAAAATAAGTGTGCATGTTGTGCCACCAATATTGTGCACCAATATTCATTTAAATAACAAACTGCACTTTATATTTGTAGCCCCAAATTCTACTTAAATGGCACCCGGCCTTAAAGAGATTGACCTTGATTTTTGGTTCTATTAATTGTTGTATTGACAAATAATATGAGACTGGGGATTTATTTTTATGAATTTGTTAAAAATATATTTTAAAATCAATATTCCATAATATTCCACTATGTTCACAAAAATATGTTTTACCATGTGATCTAAAATTGGGCTAATGGTGCTTACTTTATATCAATTCTGTGCGTCATAATAATATCAATTGTTACAGCAATGTCATACAGCGGAATACCATAATTTTTGTTGTTCTTATTCATCCCATGTGATTATTGTGTCCAGCTGTGTGGTTAGATCTCAATTTTGTCTTTCTAGGATGGCAAAACTGCGCTTGAACCCTCTCTTCAATGATGACTCCCTGTGTCACTGCTTGTCCCGCTGAGCCTCCAAGTATCTGTGTGCTGCTCTCAGAGTGTCCTGCATGTCTTTGTGCTGGGCCAGATTGCAGGCGTCCTCCAACCGGGCCCAACGGTAGTTCTGGTGCTCACTGGACAAAGTGACCTTCGTCCCCGGGTCTCGGAGCTCGGCCAGCCAGTACAGCACCTCCTTGGGTCGGCCTCTGACCTCGTAGCGAAGCTCCGTCAGGAAGCCCTCGATTACCTGAAGATCATCTGCGCCAAGCCCCGCCTCTTCCTTGGTCTCTCTATGAGCTGTGGTGAGGTCATCCTCACCTGGGTCCACGTGGCCTGATGGTGATCAAATACTTCTCACTTAAACTTGGAGGTTTAGGAAATGTTCAAACAAATACTGTCTAAACATTTCAACAGGTAGTCACTTTTTATAAGTAGAGTATGTGTGTAAAGCTGAGGAAAACACTATTACCACACTAAGAGTGCCATTGATGAAAGCATGTTTTTTGTTTTTTTTTTTTACCTTTGGGTGGGGTCCAGTGGTGCTCTCCATATGAGGTCTGCAAGAGGAGGTACTCGATGGGGTCTTGTGGAGGAGCACAACTTGCAAGACGTCGAAACACAATGAAGCCACAGGCTCGCAGCGCCATCTTGAGTTACAGAAGAAGCAAAACATTAGCGCTTATAAGAGCGAGGTTCAAACTAGTCACGCTATTACAACTACATGCAGAGCGACAATGCAATATTCACAGTTTCACACGTACCGCAAAACGGTCTTACAACGCACGCAATTTTGACCAGAGATATGAATGTAACCTTTGAGTAGCAGTAGCATAGATTTACTCAACCCTAAAATAGAAAAAAAAAAGCAGTATGAGGTTGAATAAATTCACCAAAGATTCAGCAATTCCAAAAGCTAATTTCAGTTTCTCATTGTAAAGCGGAAGAATTTATTTTGCATAAAAATTCCCGTTCAAGGTAACATTGTAATTATCGTTCTCGTTATCTGTCTGATAGAGCTTGTTGGATTAAACATGCTCGGTTTTCTTTGGTATTATGCACATTGCAGGCTTGAAGATATGCATCAAATTGTATATGAAAAAAAATCGTGAAACTTACGATTCAACTAATGAGGTTTGCGTTTGCTTTCTTTTGGCTTGTTTCTTATCGGCATGAAGACACAGAGCACAAGTGCACCTCAAAAAAAGTCCGGGTCGATGAGAGAACAGATGAAAAGGTTCTGCTTTGTTAAACTGCAGCTAAAATAAAAATTATATATCTAATTTGGGTACACGTGTGTGTGTGTGTGTGTGTGTGTGTGTGTGTGTGTGTGTGTGTGTGTGTGTGTGTGTGTGTGTGTGTGTTTAATGATTTTCCTGATTTTTAAACAAAAACTAAACTAAATAACATAATAACATATACTTATTACATGTGCTATACTTAATTAAATGGGGTTTTTCAGTTATATTTGACCAGCTATAATAAAACATATGATAAATATATTTCGGGTGATTAAGGAAGTCTATAAACACACATAAAGTCACTCACATCTTAACATTACCAACAACTTAAAATTCAGTTCCAATTGCTGCGGGTCAAACTGATGTGCCCTGGAAAGTATAGACAAAAAAAAAAATCATGTTCATTTACCTAGATTTTAGTTTCCATCATCATCATCATCATCATCATCGTATATTATATTATTGAATTTTCATCGACAACTAAAACGGCTAAAGCTGTTGCGCATGGAGGAAACAGGAGAGCGATAGAGAGTGTTGATAAGAGCCACTGAAAGCAGCGTGTGTCTGAAGATAACAAATATGAGGCCTCCTTCCCACACAGTGTGGAGTTGTGAGCCATATATTTGCCTGGCTTCGCACAAGGGACACAGAGGAGCTGCTCAAGTTAAAAGTAAGGAGAGGTATTTTCATTCTCAAGCAAAATAATGACAAAAAATAGATATTATATAACAATTCTGGACAGGTAGACTGGTACATTCTGTATGTGTTTGCAGGACATGTTTAAATGTAACGTCATTGACAGTGCAGTGGTACATTGGCCTAACTCTAATGTAGGCAGGGTGGGTTCACTTCCTACTGAGTGATGATGTGAGTGGTTGTCTGTCTCCATAAAGTATGTGTCTTGTGTGTGACTGGCGGGCGTAGTCTGGCTTTTGCGTGAAGTTAGTTGGGATAGGCTTCAGCTCTCCATGACTTTAAATAGGATGAATGATATTCAGGGTGTCCACAAAGTATGGGTATATACAGTCGGAGATTAGAGTGGCCCCCTCATTCACCAGACCTTCCTCCCCTTGACTTCTTTTTCTGTTGTATGCTAAAAGAGAAAGTATACTCGATGAAGATTACAGATTGAGACCACATGAGAGAACGCATAACCAGCCCGTGTGTTGAAATCAACGGCAATGCAGACCTATTCCATCGAGTTCATCTGAATTTTGCAAAGTGCATCAAATTATGCATTAAAAATGATGGAAATCATGTTGAAAATATTATTTCTCAACATTACCATTGAATACAATTATTTTATTATAAGAAGTATATGATTTTGTACCCATACTTTATGGACACCTGTAGAATAGGTAATAGAATTCTAGATAAAAAGACATTATTTGTTCATGGTCTTTCCCTCATGTTATGTAATTCCTCTAACAATTTGGCTGGAGGCTTCCTTACATGCTACTTTCACTCGTACTACTGTGTTTACTCAGCCTGCACTGAGTGCTCATTATTCCACTACATGAATCATTCTTGGGGGTCAGATTCCCCTGCATCAAGATATTTATAGGATATCGTCACAAAGACTGCACATGGAAATAATTCTGGTTGTAGTTCTGGATGCAAGGGTGACAGCAGAATGCAATGTGTGTGATGTGGTTTACTTGTCTCTATAATGTAGGTCATGAATGGCGATATCTCGGGAGTGAAGTTATTTTTCTAGCTTGAGTGGGAGGAAAAAGGACATTTGCTGTAATTTTTCTCAGTTTTTAGTGTCTGCTCAATTATAAATGACTTTTTGCTTTTAAAAGATCCAGTGGTGGATGGTCAGGGACAGCAAGGCCTTCTCTGCTTGCCTAAACAGGATTAGAAGCACCGACACACTTTGATAGTCCAAAATCTAATGTTTGTTTCAGGTTTTTTTTTCACCAACATTCTATTTTATTAATTTCATTGCATTTCCATGCCTATGGGGACTTTGCATTTTTATTAATTTATTTTTTTTGTGTTAACAGATTTCAACGTCTTTGTGCTGCCATAATCGCTGCACCAGCAGTTCAAAATCAACAGTGATGTCATATGTTGCGTTTGCTTTAAAATACATCACACTCACCAGAGGTGCTGATTATTAAACATATTATTATTACAGATTGACTCTGCTAATCGAAGTTGTCTGTAACAACTTTTGCTCTGAAAAAAAACAAATCAGAGGATAGAAAAAGGCTGACATTATCAAGGGCCAACTCGCTTACCGCCGCTGACACTGAAGACAAATATGAAATCAGATTGATTATAGAAACAGTCTCATTTCTAATAAAGTTGAAGTTGGGGCATCACGACAGATTTTGAAAGTCCTGGACGGATTACACTGACATAGCAGCACATTGTTTCGCTGAAATCACATTGGCCAAAAGAAGCTAACATCCACAACTGATGGCTTTGCAGCCAAGACCGTCACTTCAAAATGAAGAAAATACCGTGAAGAAAGAAAATACAAAGTATAAAAAAATCATCCTGGGGAATAAATTACCACAATTTCCTGAAAGACATTTTATAATTCAAATTGTAAATGTAGATCACTGCCTCTGATGGTGTTTAGCCTTCCCTCCCATGACCGTCACCACTGTAGTAAATAAAAGTAGACGTACAACTTTGTAAATACTGTTCTAAAATATGATTACGACTATTTCTGCAGAGCCATGGAGATGAATGAGCCACGGGAAGGGCGTCATTTTGTGGGGAAGAAAGACGACTTGATTAACGCAAAGCGCACATTCAAAACACTGGAGGGTCGGGATGTGCTGATCCTCTACCACCAGGGAGGCTTCTATGCTTTGGACTATTACTGCTATCGTGAGTGCACTTTTTGCAGTGGAGACGTCAATCAAGTTGCTTCGAGAGATGCCATCGCAAATCTGATAGAGTCATAACAGATGCCATTGATAGTCATAAAAGTGAAACAAAACCTCACGCCAGACTCTTGCTTGTTGATGATGTATCAGTTGGTTGATTTGTTTTGGAATACTGTATTCACCTTTTCTGATCATCTACTTTTTTTGAACAGATGCTGGTGGGAAACTGGAGACTGGAGACATTGAGGTGAGACTTGGAGCTTCTTTCTAAGATATGCAGACACAATCTCATTTGTACAAGATTTGCCTCTCACGTGTGCTCATCAGTTAAAAAAAAAAAAAAAAGCAAGTTAGATGAGGTTTTTTTTTCTCACCACACAGGAAATAGGTGGCACGCTGTGCATAATTTGCCCCAAACACAAGTACAAGATTTCTCTCGCCAAAGGGGAAGGTTTATGCAAGACCATAGACAAGACCCAAAACCCACCTATGCCCAAATGGTTCTCAAAAGGAGTGAAGCAGCGGGTCCACACAGTGACAGAGACCAACGGGGACGTCTATGTGGAGCTCTCGAAGATGCCCGGATGGATTGAGTCAGACTACTACCAGGGAGAAGAGGGCAAAGAAAAAAGGGCCAAAGCTGAGGCCGAGGCTGAGGCCGATGAGGGGATGGAATCCTCTTAATGGAAACATGACAGTGCCTCTTCTAATTTCCTCTGCGTGGGGTTTGCGTATGCATGGAGACTGTGTAAAATAATGCTTTCGACCTTTACTTTCATTTCATTGGCTGTCTTTTGGAATTAGAGACACCATGTATAGAGCTCATCACTCAACTTTTATGCATCTTCATTCTCCTCATGCATACTGCTTATTCACTGAATTGATGTGATCCAATGACTTATATGATCTATCAGGTGAAAAATGGTCTCTTCCTGTGTGAGTACATTAATTAAAAACATACAGCCAGTATTGTAGTCATGGCAATCATAATGATATGTGTTTTAGGATCCGTAGCAGTGATGTGATGAATTGCCTCAGTATCGAGTAAGGCTCGGAAATGTGCTTGCAAAATGTTTTATTTGATGGGCTGATCTCTACCAAGTTTATGGTTGTGTGACACTTTGAATATAATCAAGATTTGGGGCCTGGGTTGTTGAGGGCATGCAGTGGACCACAGTTAAAAAGTTAAGGCATGTGAAATATTGCCATGTAATTATGTTGTCAAATTCATGGTTCACTAAGGGCTGCAGCGCTTAGCTGGTGTTTTGAGGTCAGTCTGGAGGAGAGCTAAAGACAACATATGGGAGGATACGGCCCAAGAAGTTTGACTGCATGTAGTGCTGCTATGAATAACACAAGAGGCTAATTAGACCATTAAGATTTTCTTCCTTAATAAAAATGTAGTGGAAGCACAGGAGACTATTTCGAGAGGAATGGCCAGATGTTATTATCACATTTAAAAGGTCCACGGGGGCTATTTTACATTTCATTTCTTTATCAGCTAATGGTTTTCACCTTGTCATTCCTGTACGTTACCTCTGTACCCCATCCACCATGTAATTGCCTGGCCATATCTTTAGCTATGTATCCATGCGTAGGACCG
>CAAKHF010015982.1:99229-119480 GCA_901007745.1 Hippocampus kuda
GAGGCAACACCAGGGGGGGGGGGGGGGGGGGGGGGGAGTGTCCACTATTTGAGATTTTGAGAGGTGTCACACTGTGGTTGCTTACTTGTTTCATCTTTTTGTACTCTTTCAAGACTTCTTCTTGCACCTTCTACAAAAACAAAATGAAACAACTCATGTGAGCCGGCTGCGTGCTTCTGCTTGTATCAACCTGCAGCATGTCACAGAAATCAAATGAAAGACCCCCCCCCCCCCCCCCCCCCCAAATAAAATTAAATAATAAATAAGAAAAGGATGACCTGATACTCTTTGGTGCCCGGTGGCAGCTTGCGGCACTTCGAATCCAGCTGCGTGAAGCGGCGCGTGATCTTCTCCACGCGGGCGTGCAGCGAGCGGTACTCGTCGTACTCGGCATTGAAGTCGTCCTTGTAGCTCTGTCTCTGGTCGGTGGACACCAGTGCCGTGTATTTTCTAGAAAAGCCATCGTCATAGATTCCATGTTTTTGTCAGTGACGAGGGGGGCCCAGGGTGTGATCCCTTTGCACTTTTGTTTTAAATTGTTTCATACTTCAAGCTTCCAACATGCAGGCTGCTTTCATTTGAATGGCCCGTTTCGAAAGTGATGCTTGCCGGGGCAACTTACATTTCATAGTCGGGCGCCTCGATGGTGGATGAGAATACAGTAGATTGGCCCGGATTCTTCTCTTTTTCGGGGGAGTCTGAAAGGAAAGTGTTTGATTTGACTATGCATTGCTTTATGCCTGATTTGTTGGCATTGAGAATCTGGTCCAACCCGTCCGTCCCTTGAATGCGTTTTTCCACATACATGTGGCCAATGATCATACTTCACTAAATGATCCGCCGCCATAATGAAGTTCGATTAAAAAAAAGAAAGCAACCAGACTAAAGCAACTAGAGCTTTATTGGTTTTACCCGGTATGCATTTTTTTTTCTTCTGTGCAATTAAAAGCATTAGACTTGGGTGTTGGCTAACCATTAAAATGTTGAACTCTTTAAACCGAGGTGCTACTTTTTTTTCACACCGTCACGCTCACACCTGCATCTATAGCTCCTAAATCATACCTGGGTTTACCTCAAGCTGCTTTCTCCTTTATGAGGATCTTTGCGTTTCGGCCTTTATTAAATTCTCTTGAGAGCTTTGGAGACTCTGAGAAGCGCCATTTTATGCGTGGGTCCCACTGATGTGAAACAGGGTTCGTGTCAATCTATTAGGGACGCCCGAGTACGTACCAGCACACCAAGTTTGGCTTTTTTTGTGTGTGTTGTTTTACTGCCACAGGCCTGCTTTGAAGAGACTTTGTATCAAGTGTTAGCGTTAGATACTGACACAAAGACGGTGTTATTCTGCTATCGTATTCTGAGACGGCACTGAGCCGCGAGTCTGAATTCTGAACTTGAGTTTCCAGTTAATTATTAAATGCAATGTCGTATGGGAAGTTCAAGTAAATGTGAGGCGGTGGAAAATGCACGGGAAAAAGAGCTCACAGACGAACATCTGAGGTATGGAATGAAATCAAATATGCAATGGGGAGACATCAAGACTTGTAGGAGGTCGTCGTTACAAACGCACCTTGATACGTGTGAGGATCCTTGTCCGGCGCTTCTCTTCTTTCGTCGTCGACATGCTGCCTCTTTTTAGATTTCTGACTCTCCTTAGCCTGCTCGACTACACTCGGAGAACTGTTGCAACCCCTTTCCGTCCATTTCCCTTTGTCCCGCTGGCGTTCCCTGCCTTTGTGCTTTTTGGACTTTTTCTTGAACTTCTTGTCGTCACTGGTGGGCAGGGGAGGGCTGCTGATCACAGTGGAGGTAACAGTGAGTGAGGTACAGGGCGGAGGGCTCGGCGAGGCGGCCGGCGCGCCCGCCGGGATCGGGGGCTGATAGCGCTGCAGCAAAGCTCGATCTGATGACGAGGAACTCGGCGAAGGCTCCCTGCAGGAGGAACTCTGGTCCACGGGCAGGTCCTGGGTGCCGCAGCCCTCCGGCGTGCTGGGGGAGTTCGAGCTGGAGGCTGGGCTAGGCTGCTGGTGAGAGGGCGCCGGAGGGTGAGAGGGAATCGGGAGATGGCTTGGAGGGCCCAAGATGACACCGGAGGGCAGAGAAGAGCATTTGGCGCCCGAGCTTTCGTCATCCTCGCGGCGCTCCGACGACGAGGAGGATAAAGACGTGGCCGGCCCGCGATTGCTGAGATGAGAGATGCGGGCTTTCTTTGGCGCCAAAGGATCTATAAAGTCACAATCCGGCTGGCGCTTCTGCAAAAGGGGAAACAGACCGTATTTGTGTCGAAGGCTGGAGGCGTGTATGCTTGCGCTGGGCCAGCGTGTTTGTCAACAAAAAAAGGTACCCGAGGAGATGAAGGTAAACTGTCTTTGGGAGAAGTGTTTGAGGAGGGCGCCTCGGAGGAAAGACCTAGTTTGCTGTTGAAGAAAGAAAAAGGTGACGTGAGAGAAAATGTCTTGCCTGTACAATACAAAAAAAAAAAAAAAAAAGGAATTTTAAGGGCGAGGTAATATGGCCTCGAACAATAAAGCAAATGACAGCAACATTATCCAAGCATTTTATCTCAAGCTGCTGAATTCAAGTTTTAGCATTAAAAAAAAAAAAAGACAGTTTAAATTCAATGTTAACTTTGGTCTGGTTTGAAATCGCATGCGTTATGTGCTATACAGATGAAAGAGTATTGTTTCATATACTGGAGCTAGTCCACCTCACAGCCACAATTTAAATTGGCCCACGTCGGCAAAGTGTAGCCTGCTAAGTCTAAACGTCCCAAGAAATTACCGAGTCAGGATACGCTCCACCTGGATCTTCTCATCTTCCGAGTAGCCAGGCCAGTCTCTCCGGACGTCGCGGAAAACAAAGTCCTTCAGTGAATATGTGTTGTCTTTGGGGTTAAGGTTTGCCACCTGTTTGGAAAAGACCAAGAAAGTTTCAAGTTGACTGCAGGACAAAAGCAGAATGTTCAGAAACTGCACATATCCTGTCGGCGGACGCACATCTGCGCCATGCAAATTGTGTTCGCCAATCAACTGAGCTAAAAAAGCCAAAGAAATCTTCAAAACCCCTAACGGACGCTTGACTGCACCTGTTGCAGGGTGGTCCCCAAGGAGTTCCGGTCCTTCTGGTTGATGCCGTCCCGCTGCAAACGGGCGAGCACTTCCAGCTTCTTGTAGGACCTAAGCGCCAAAAGGTGGACGATGCGGTCCCGAAACGACCGCTGGGAGACCGCGTTGTTGGAAAGGCACTTGCGGATCGTGTTGGCTGGGTTGATGGGTGTTGATCGCTTGCGCTCCGGGACGACCTCGGGGGTGGACAGCGCTGGTTTACGGACATGGACTTGCTTCCCTAGAGACAGAGAGACTTTATTGTGAGCCATGTAGAGCAGTGGTGTCAAACATACGGCCCGCGGGCCAGAACTGGCCCCCAAGGAGGTTCGATCCGGCCAGCGGGATCATTTAAAAGTGAAAAAAAAAATACATTAAAGACACAGAATGGATATTTTAAATAAAATGCAATTTGTGGATTATCCGCTAGGGGGCACACTGTTTTGATCACAGTAGAAGACAACATTGTTTTGATCGGGGAAGAAAACAGCAGTCTCAGTCTGTCACCGAGATAGTCCCAACGCAGCAAATGATATGAACGCACCAATCAATGCTTCTTGAGACCAAAACAAAGGAGAGAGATGATATTTTGGTGATTCATAGCACAGTATGGTATAATGTTAATGGTTCGGCCCACTTGACATCGACCGAGTCCGTATGTGGCCCACAATGTGAAATGAGTTTGACACCCCTGACGTAGAGGCACACTTGCGAGCTGCTCTCGATGCCACGACGATAGCGACGTATGGTGAAGGGTGATCTTATTCGGCCGTTGCTATTAACTTGTCTCCATCACTGCAGCTATAAAACTTTGCAGTCAACGTCCACAACTTATTGAAACCAGCAAACAGTATAAATTTCTGTCAGGTCTAAGCCCAGGAATTAAGTAAGGATGGCGTCATCTTCTGTAAAACAGTGGCCATTGACTTCGGTAATTACGCTCCAATAAGAAACGGCAGTGACGTGGTTTCGAAAAAGTGGTGGGAATAGAAAGGTCTCGCGGATGTTGCTGAGCCTGGTGCTTCGGCATTATGAAATTCTAAAGCTCTTCATGAGATTAAAAGGTTAGTGAGAGGAAACACCGTCCCGCCTTCCTCTGTGTCAAAAAGCGGGGACTAAGTGGCAAGATTCTGCTGATTGAAAAAGAAAATAAATGACCTTAAACTGTAGGCAGCAATTAAATAAGATGCTTAAAGCTCCATTTGTTACTTAACCGAATGCCAATTCCACAAACAAGCAGCTCCTAACAAGTTTTTTTTTACCGCCCCTTATGTCAGCGTTCACTCACATTCCCCAGTTCCTATCTTGCCGTGTTAAAGCAAATCTATCCCCAGAGTCCTTTCAAACAAGTCGGAGGAGTTTTCAAGCTTGTTTAGCAGATTGTATGCATTGCTCTCGAATTGTGTGAACCCAATGTGTGCTTTGGTCGTCCTTTACAGCCAATTGTCCGTTAAATTGAAATGCTCGTTTTTGTTAGTGGTGTGTGTGTGTATGTGTGTGTGTGTGTGTGTGTGTGGGGGTGTGTGTGTGTGTGTCATTTTCAAGTGCTGCGAGCTTAGCGCACTTCCTTTTTCCACCTACGTTACGACAGGGTGCCATGGAGAAATGTATACGGTACCAAAATCAGGACAGTATAACGTGTTGGAGAGACGTGTACACAACCGTGCCCGAATAAACAGCCCCAGATAAGAATAGTGAGATAAGACGTGCCACTTTTGAGCTTGGTCCCTATAGCGACGCGAAGCTCATGTCCGTGCTTTCTCTTGCTTTTGATGGGGAAACGTCGCCCCTGCCGACATAGCTTGCCATGCAGGCACATCTCTTAGTCTGTCCATCGGGTAACAAGGACAGCACAATCCGAAAATATGTGTAGCGGTCTCTATCTGTGAGTCACAGCGCTAGTAAATAACAGCGAGCAGTTCTGGACTTCTTCGCTCTTCTTCCTCGACTCAAACCGCAAAGCAAACCAAAAAAAAAAAAAAAATTCATAAATATACATCCAGACACAAACACGCCCTAGCTTTCTATTCCACGGGTCTTGTGCGTTTAAACGTGGCGTCCATTTGTTCCAGTCAAGTGTCGCGCTCACTGCTTGTGTTCCCTCGACCTTGTTAATCATTTGTCATGTTATCCATCGTCATAAAATACAAAATAACAGTCAAATAAAAGGCAAAATCTAAATGTCAGCCTGCGTCGTAAAGCATATTGGCGGCAGCGGCTATAAATAATGAGGTCATCATCTTGATTGCTCGACTGCTGAAAGTTAAAGCGCCCAAGACTGCAATGTCTGGAATGCGCTGAGCAAAAACCCGATGCCATTCTAGCACCTGCGCAGCCAGCCAAACTCCGTCGGCCTCTGTAGCATCCTCGAAAAGCTCCAGAAGACACTGGTCCCAAAACTATACATTCATAAATGATTAACTTCAAGTTTTTGATGATGGTGTGCCTTTACCCTGTCAAGGTGTACATGCAAGTGCAATGCAAAGGTTAGCGGTGAGACCCCCCAAAAAAATTTGCATATGTCAAAAATATTGCTTGTATGACGATAAAGGGAAAGGTACGATGAGTCTCCGAAATGATTGAAGCAAGATGTTTCGTTGTCCTACCTAGCTGAATGACTGCGGTTGATGAGAGCAACAGGCAATATTCATCTTTTATGAGGTCAAGTGAAAACATGCCTAGACATGTTTGTAAACAGGAAGGGAGCCATTAAATGCGGACCTGACTGCTTGTAATGGCTACATGCTTAAAAAACAAGCAGCATTTGGCAGGTGTCAGTGAAACGCCAACGGCTTCAGTCCGACTGTTAAATCTCGGAAAGACCGAAACGGCGGAATAATTTAGTCGACGACAAGGGCTTCGATTTGAGTCAGGCAAGTCCGCTTGAACCTCTTCAGCCCCTAAAATGGGGATGGAGAGCAGATGACGGGCTGCGGAGTCAATCTGACATCTGTAAATATCAGATCTAGAGACCAGAGAAGGTTTTTTTTCAGCAGTGTGTTGAAGAGTTTTGGAAGGGCCTTGCCTCTGTACTGGCCGCCGGGTTTGATGACTTTGGTCCCACGTTCGCGCGTGTCCTCCACAGCCTGGGTCATGCGCTCCCGGGTCACCTGGTAGGAATCATTCGTCGCGCATATTGTGACCTTGTCCTGCACCGTCGCCAATAACGCCAGCTGAGAGGCCCCTGAGCTGGAGAGACAAGGAGGCACGCGTGGAAACGGTGAACAAAGCGTCCGGCAAAGTGTCGGAGGACGGGAAGAAGAGGGGAGTTCCGCCATTACCTTGAAACATATTGATGGATGCAATCGAAGCTTCCCTGAGGGTTGTCTTTGCCGACATTAGACAGGTAGAAATCAAAATTGTGGGAGGCATCAGAGGAAGAATTTGTCCGGGGTATTTTAATGCGCTGAAAGAATCCACATGGGGGTGGGGGGACATGTACAATTTATTTTACAAGGTCCAACATGAACCGGAGTTTGGTTTGTATATAAGGCTAATTAAAAACAAAATCCGCTGTTTACTTGGGACTGGGAAAAAAAGGGGAGTGAATGGTTGGCTTGGTGAATCCAAAGGGTACAAGAGTTTGAGAGTGCCCAGAGAGGGCCAATTGTGAAGCACGCTTGCCGCCCCGGCCCGCACTCACACTGCGTCCATGCAAATTTGCATGCGTCGTGGTTTTGTGATACACCCTGGCATTGTCGGAACTTTCTCAGAAGGCACTTAATAACTGGGCGGAGGATGGATCAGATGGATCAGCACCTGGGCGTAAACGAGGTGTGAGCTTCACCTGTTCCAGGGATGTGTACCATGCGACAAATGCTTTGCAATTTCAGCCAGCCAATCGGTTCACAGATGATTTCATTCGCTTGTAGCGTGTTTTGGGCCAACTGTTGCTTTTTCAAGGGAAAAGTGATTTTTTTTTTTAAACTCATTCAGTACCAGCCAATTCTAGACCAAGTCTGAAAAGACGTTTAAAAACGTCTTTGGGAGGGAATGAGTTAACAAGGATTTCTCACATAATGAGTTTCGTGAAGCTCCATATCAGGATGTGAAAACTGACAGGTGGGTAAGTTTAGTGACAAAACTGAACACCAGGATCATCTTAAGTTTTTTTTTTTTTTACATAATGGAAAATGCATTTATTGATCTATGAAAGTTTTCAAATGAAGGGACTATCAATCTCTGAATCAATGCCTTATGTAATTTTGGGGTATTTGTCCCACGTCACGGTCTCTTATAACGCGTTGTATAAATACTCCATGAATAAGCACGGCCATGTTTAGTTACCGACTACTTATAGCATAGATTAGTGCTAAAACAGAAGCAGGTAAGCAGATGATTAACTTGACTAAGCGAGACTATGAATACGTGAATATGTGCTCTCGCTGGTACCACATAGTATTTCCAAATGAAAGGAAAATGTTCTGAACAATGATACATTCTTACCCCTTGGAGTCCCTTGAATTGTATGGTCGGCTGCAAAGAGGATACATCCTGCAAAAATTAAAGGGGTGGGGGGAAAATGCAGGTTAATCACGTGCAACATCTCACAACCGTAAAATGCGGTTGGAAGAGCCTTGCGAGTCAGGTTAGCGGGGGGAGACAAACCCAAATTCAGGAGAAGCAGCGGCAAATTTGACTGACGCGGAGGAACCTGAAACGTCTTTTGAGGCAGCAGCAGAGCCTTCGGGGCCCGTCGCACCAAGAAGACCACGCAACTAAGCCCAACAGCAACAAAACGTATTTCTCGATACTCTGCATTTTAGAAAATAAAGCAACTCCAAAATAAGGCGTGATGCTACATCTTCTCAAAGCAAAGAGCTGAACATATTTGCCAGAAACTATTTTGGAAAAGCTTGTCGTTTTATATAGGTTTTAATGTGTAATTGGGCCGCTGTCCACGGCCACAAATATGCGGAGGCTTCGCTGCTGCATTACAGAGTAGGTTAGGACAGAGAGCCATTGGGACTCCCGGCTCGCTCACCGCTGGAGCAAAGACTTCTGAAACGGTTACGTCAACCAATTTCAGGGGGAACCTGCATTTCAATCTACAAAAGCATCTCTAGATGACTTGCCCTCTCCGACATGAAGGGACAGAAGGATCCATTTCGTGGTTGTTTAACTTCTACTCCCCGAGCCACTGACTGACTCCCTCCCCCACTATTACGCACACCAACCAGTTCTGATCACATTTCAGATCACCACAGAAAAACAAAGATAGCCAGCCTCCGCAGCATTGGTTCAGCTGCAACACATGCTGCCCAGAGGGCAAGAAACAAAACGCAGGCAGGTTCGGTAGCTCAGTCAGCAAGAGACGGCAAGCACACGGTGTACACACAGACATCACCACATCCAATTAGGTCGGGAGCAGTACCCACTACGCACAAAGAATTCCTTCAACCGAGCAATGACCCCGTTTCGTCACATTTAAAGGGCCGGGGTGTTGCATTGTTTCCTCTCCAAAATTTGACCACGGGAGCAAAATCCCGATTGTGTCGCATGTGTGACCTACATCTGTGCCAAAAAGATCACTGAACACTACACTCAGCTTGGGTCCATCGGTCCTGACAGGCTCGGTCAGTGTTATGTAACAATTTTGTTGTTGCCAAAGTTGAGTTCAGGTAGATTTCAGGCATCTACAACTCGGTGAGGTAACACCATGAGTGTATGGTTCAAGATTAGTTAAATATATCTACACTTGGGCAGTGACCTAAGTTTAACCCAATAGTACACTGAGTTTTACTCAAATAGCACACCAAGTTAACAGATTCTGTCCTCTGTCAAGAGTAAGTCCGCAATGTTGTTCAAATGTAATTTAACATAAATATACCCTTTTTGTTAACTAAATGTTGAATAAGACAGATGATGATATAGAGATAAGATAACACCGCGACTAATAGCCTTCTCTTCTCCTGGCTTGCAAAAGAATTTCAATGACTCAGCAAACACAGCAAATTCAAGTATTTTCCAAGTAAACCCCTGGGGCACTTGCTCATACATGATCATCATTCTTGCCAAAAAAAGAAAAAAAAAAGTGGCACTTTTAGGAGCCACGAGCAGCCTGGCGGTCCATCTTGTTCTGCAACGTCGATCATTTGAAACTTCAAATACATCACTTAATTTTTTGCTTAAAACTTCCTCGACGTTGTCAAAAGTTGAGCGAGCAGTAATTTTTACTCTGGCTGACTTCATCGGCTCTTTACACTGATTAAGTCAAATAAATTAACGCTAGTAAACAAGTTTTTCTTTTCGAGCTGTGTTTGTCTTAACTTTTTGTGGCGACGCCCTGGCGTTAATGACATTCTAAGTTTTTCAAAGCTTGTCAAATCTCATTTGCTTGTTTATGGAAATAGTAAGTAAAGAAAATGGACTGCTCGGCTCGATGGTGGTCTGTCCAGCGCAGCACGGAAGCTTTCACGAACAGACCGCTAACGAAAGCTTTTCCGAGCGTCCCACTTTACCACTGATTTTCTCGGTTAAACGACGTTTGACAGTTCCTAAAACTCAATCGCCACAATCGTGCAAAGCCACACGCATCGTTCCCCGTTGATCAATCGCACGACCCCGGACTAAAACGGTCGACGTTTGAGCTTTTCTTTCCGCTGCCAACAAACCCGAGCTAACCGAATAGCTTTAGCAGTGCGTGGCAGTTTGGGCTTCCCAGCAAAGTGTCAATTGGTGGTCAATTGAGTGTCATTTTCCAATCCTAAAAGAAGACACGTCACTCACCTTGCAATTTTGGTAACTCTCGATCGCCCTCAGTGCCGTCTCGGTCAATTTGACGTGCAGGACGGTCACTCTGCCTGTGCTGTGTTGGCCACAATTTAATCCGTACCTCCCATCCTCGGAGAGCGCCGCCATGTTTAGCAAGCCTCCACCATCGTCCCTCTGAGGCGAGAACATTTAGCACACCGGCTCCCCTCTCAGCCCTTAGCGGCCCGGGGAGGGACTAGAGGCGCTCTCCTCCTCTCCTCGGCTGCCTCCTCGGCGATTGGTTGCTACTTGTTCGCTTTTCTGCCGCCGCGCTGGCCTGTAGTTGCCCCCGTTTTTGCATTAGCGCTTGTGCTCTTTCGAATTCTGTGCCGTACGTGAGCACCGGCTTCAACAATAACAACCCCTTACTCACCGCGGTACCAGTCTTTCGAGCTGTTTCAAATCGATTTAAATGTAAAACAAGTACGCGCATATCCAATTGCAGTGTCAATACTCACTCCCGAACATTGGTAAACTTGCCCCTGCCTGCAGTGATGTACTGACATGATAGAACTGATGATAGTTTTCTGGGCTGCTTCAGGAGAGGCTCCACTACACTCAGTAGGCCAGACTCTGCTATGAATTGTTTTAATTCAATGCATTGTCGAAACAATCACAATAACTTGATTGTCATTTTACCACAGAATGTCACGAAATGGAACAGACACAACCAGAAAAGGAGACAATGACCAGACAGAACGAGTCTGCTGGGTGGCCTTTTAAAGCACCGTTTTCGCAGATGAAAAGAAAAAAAGGTAAGTGAAGGGGGGAAGGGTAAAAAAACAACCCCTAACTCAGCTTCTGTAAGGGGAGCACAGTATGGATTTAGAGGAAAAAAAAACAACAACAAAGAGGCACACATTAATAATACAGGACACACGGGCAAGCACATGGAGGTGTGGTGGGCAAGTATTGGGGGAGCATTTCAGCCCAATCAACCAGAATGAATGAATTCATGAAAGCCCCCAGTTTGGGGAAATGCACCACGTTGGATTTTTATTTTCCACTATTTAGCAAGTCAAGCATTGGATGTGATATTTGTACACCCATTACACTTAACAGATGACGCGATATGATGATGTGCTTCCCTTTAGTGACACGAGTCGTAATATGAGGTAGGCACAATGGCCACCAACCCCCTCCCAGGCAGTGAGTTGCATCTTCACTATCTGCTCATAGCAGCCCCCCAATGCAGGAGATTAGGGCGGCGTGTTTTGGTGTGTCATAGCCTCAGGCTGGGTGTGGAAAGACCTCTGTGAATCCAACAGATTAACATGGATCTTCACCCCACCCAACCCCGGGACAAGTCACAAGCACACGTGTGTGTATTTCCATCACTTAAAGGGATTTGACTTGCATTTGACTGAAGACTTCTAGAACCCAATCGCATTTCGTGTCATATTGGAGCATTTGGGGACTTGGTCTGTTTTCAAAGCCCGTGTTGTTGAACAAGTTGATATTGGCAATATGTGTCATGATGTGTGATAAAAAGAACAACACACACATGAGTTAATAAAGCCAATTGAAAGTCTGGGTGATGGGCACAAATCTCAAGCCGTTTTATTTACATCGGCAGAGCCATCAAACATTTTTTAAAAAAAAAAAATACATGCTAATATGGAATACTGTGTGTTTAGTTCCAAGCGTCCTCCTGTTTGTGTCACAGGTTACAATTAAACGTGTCTCATTGTTTTGAGAATGTTTTTATTGACAGGATACCCAACGGTGTCCTCCGATAGAAGCTTTGACTCACTCTTTGTTCAAGTGCAGACAGTATTTTGTTTGTTTATGTGGAGGACGGCGTGAGTCACTTGCGTTCATCAAACGTAGTTGGCCGTATTTTTCTCCAGTGCCACGTATCGCCGAATGATATTTTTCAGATGTGCAAAGTTAGCCCTTGCTTAGGAAAATGAGATTTAGTCAATTTTGCTAGTCAAATAAAAGTAGGAAGGCCACTCCTGAAACTCTTGCAAAGTTCTTCTTTTGAAACATGCAACAGTGCAAGTTCTCAGCTGTGCTGTCAAATGAGTAATTGTGCACAGGAATGCGAATGGTGGTTGTTGCGTCAGGCTAACAGTCAACTTTTGTCATGCTTACCGTCTGAAGTGAAAAAAAAAAAAAAACATGCACCAAATTTGAACGACAGATCAATTTTTACACCACATCAATCGTTTGTGATACAAAGTATCTTTGCGGGTAGCTTCAGCCCTCCACCATTTCTAACTGAACTGTTAACCGTGTTGTTGAATTACAATTTCTCTTCCACCATCGCAACTGCATTCCATTCACGCCAGCGCTCTTCATTTCGGATTGTGCGAGGAATCCAGAGTCTCCGGGAAAAACATGTCAACTCCACACACTAAAAAAAAAACCAAAAAAACGTTTGACGCAGACGTGTGAACGTGCACAACTTTACTTTTCTATTTTTTTTTGTTTAGTTTGCATTTCCTCTGCCATGCTCTACTTTAAAAAAAAAAAAGCAATTCCGCTCGATTCTTCCTGCTGAGTTACATTTTCATCCTGTTTCTGATCCTGTCTTTGAACTAAGCGTATTTACTCGCAGTTGTGCCATTTGTGCCATATACTGCATGCATCGCGTCATAAGCTGCCCCCCCAGGCCAGCAAGAAAACCAACCACATGACGTGGATTAAAGCAATAATTCTTGAAAGTGCTTTGCAACATGCCATGAAAGGGTGCACTCAGCCATGGATCGGGTAGCCTGAAAGACAGAAAGCGCCCCGTGTGTGAGGCAAATGGGAATCAGGTTCTCGGAGTTATCTGAAGTTCACCTCCGACTTCGCTCCACGTGGCGATCTGGCCCCGAGGACGCATTCTCTTGGCAGTGGGAAGGACCCATCTGCTGTCTTTAAACCCTCCCTTTCTGACTGTTAAAACGCGCAGAGACAAATGTAGACCGAAGGGGCGTGAGTAGGAGAGAGTTGCAGATTTATTTTGTGTCGTCCATCGCCATTTACCCTTTTCTTCGCTTTCAAGAGGGGGGAGCTTTTCAACGTTCTGTGGAAAAGCTCCTCACCAGTCCTACCGTCATTCTTTTTGCCGCAGTCAAAACACAGCAGCTGATAAAACACGTGTAGCCTGGAGGAACAGCATTTGGTATTTAAAGACCTTGAAAGCGCAGTGCTTCCAGTTAATGATTGTCCATTGAGGGGGAAAGTGTGCACTGACACTGTTGACTCTTATCGCCGCCGACCACAAAGCCACTAGAAGAGTATCTGCGAGGCTGACATTTAAAGGGGCATTTCTCTCTTTTTTTTTTCTGTCCTCTTTGGTTTTTAGTGAGCATAATAACAAGCGAGTGAGAGACGCTACATTTGCAGTCGTGCAAGAGGGTTTCGAAACGTGACTCGGTTGTAGTGTTTGATTTGTTGGCTTACAAAGCACAAGAATGTGTTGAATAAAAAATATGTCAATATGTGATTTTTATTTGTATGGGTTTTTATTTTTTAAGTCCAATTAGGGAAAGTAGGTTGGTTAGCGCGTCGACCTCACAGTGCAGAGATCGTGGGTTCGATTCCGGCTCCGGCCTTCCTGTGTGGAGTTTACATGTTCTCCCTGCGCCTGCGTGGGTTTTCTGCGGGTATTCCGGTTTCCTCCCACATTCCAAAAACATGCATGATTGAACACTCTGAATTGTCACTTGGTGTGAGTGTGAGTGGGGGATGGTTGTTCGTCTCTGTGTGCCCTGCGATTGGCTGGCAACCAGTTCAGGGTGTCCCCCGCCTACTACCCGAAGACTGCTGAGATAGGCTCCGGCACCTCCCCCGCGACCTTTGTGAGGATAAAGCGGATCGGAAAATGGACAATGAATGGATGGAGAGCCTCCTGCAAAGTTGACTAAACTGATGTAATGGTGACTTCATTCACTGAGAGCGGATACAATATGAGTACAAGTATATGCTTATTTTTATTGGTTGTACGAGAATTGCAATCCAACACAAATAGGATTCAAAAATGCTTGGAAACAAATATTAAGTTTGCCTTTACAAACAAAACAAACCCGAGCTCATCCTTGTCGCCGGCCGTTTTCATCGCTTATGTTTGAGAGGAGAACGTCAACGTTTGGGTCTCCAAGTCCGACCTGCTGCGGCACTTTTCTCGCAGCTGTCGCAAGTGAACGCGGCACAAAAACAAAATGAGACCACATCAACTCAACATCGGTGCTTCTGTCTCTTCTTGGCATCGAACGAGTCACATTGCCTTCCCAACGAGACCAGCCTCATTTCGGGCACGGCCACAGCCAGGCCCGAATCCCACCAGTTGTACTCCGGCGAAAGCACGCACGTTGGCCGGTGAGTGATCAAGTATCGGTTCAAGTAGCTCTCTTCGCGGCCGCCGGTCACGATGCCGTTTGCCTGGTCCTTCAGAATGAGCAAAGAACACCCGAGAGCCATTCTGTACACGTCGAGAACCAGCCCGCCGTAAAGCTCAGAGGTGTAGTAGTAGTCACCTTCGTCCTGTTTCACGTAAGCCGATGACTCTTCGTTCTTTTCATAAGGAAGCGCCTTCCGCGGCTTGCCGTACAGTTCGGGGTGCAACGTGGCAACCAGCTCGCCAAGTATTTCTTCCTCCACCGGAGCCATAAACTCCTGGTCAATGTCAGCGCAGAAAATGTACTCAACCTCCCTGCCAATTTGGTTTTTGATGGTGTCGGCCAAAATGGGCATACGACGATACGCCAAGTTGTCCCAGCCGGGGAACTCGGCAACGGGAAGCACCTTCATCTGTCGTCCGGGCCCCAACTTGATGGGGGGATCGAACGTACGAGGATTATCAGTGAGAATATAGTAAGTGACCATCTGATTGGGGAGGAAGTAGATTTCTGCCGAGGAGACGAAACGCCTCACGTGTTTGGCATATGTTCCCACCACGAGGGAAAGAAGGCCTATCCGGATTTGTTGCTCTGCAAATTCAGTCCTTCGCCGGACCGAGTTGCGGTTGTCACCCCAAACCAAAGGAGCACCCCAAGGAGTCTGCACGGGGCTTTGGAGCGCTGCCGCGTTGCCGTTGTCCATTTCTCTCCTTTCTCCTCCCGTGGCCAGTTCCATGGAGCGAAAGTAAGGATGAGGGGACTTCACATTGCCACCAGACTTCCGACCGCGGAGGAAGTCTGAAGAAATCAAATGCACACAGAACCGTGTAACGCTAGGACAAACCTTCGGAGAACTCAACACTTTATGGAGCCCGCTTTGAAATGCCGGAAACATGATTGCACTTTTCTGCTTGAATAGCGTACAACCAGTACATTAGGATTTTACTACATGATCGCAGTCACAAATTGTACCGAATTACGGTAGAACAAGATGCATGGGGGGGATGGTTTCTGACGATAGTTGAGGTGCCCTTGAGCAAGACCCCGCCCTACCCCTCCCCTTCTCCACACAATCCGAGCTCACGTGCCGTAGCTCTGTTTGCGTGCCCCTTCTGACATTTCTCCTTGCATTCCTGCACGCGTGTGATCTGATCTCTGCGTGGCGAGCAACACAAAATACAGCCGAGTCGAAGGCCGCGGCTGAGGTTCAAACCCAGAAACTCACAACGGTGATTAAGATTTGCTCATCAGAGTCACGCTGCTGCCCAAATTGAATTTCCGCGCAAGGGACTATGATGGATATAACATTTCATGATCTGATACGGCATTACAGTCGAGCGAACCCCCCTGCACACTTACTTACATACGAGAAGGGACAGTAGAACACAGGACAGGAGCAGCTGCATCCTGGACACTCTGACGGCTCCTATATTTGCAGGATCAACATAGAAATGTGCACATTTTACACAAGAGGCCGCACACGGAAAACAAAGCGCATTGAAAGCAACTTTCTCTCTCGTCTTGCGTGGAATGAAAATAATGTACTGCTCAAGATATGGCTCCCCGTGGAAATGTGGCATGCTGCATCAAAAAATATTACCATCACAGCGCATGTCTGCTGTTTGCACACATCAAATACTGTACTCGACTCAGTTTCACAGACGACTATAAATGGGTATGATGTTATACAACCGCCTATGGTTTGGGTGTTTTATCTCAAATTCCTGAAATAATTTCACTCGGTCGAGTCTGAATGTGATTTAGTTGCTTCAAATGAATGCCATGAGACCAAAGCAACAAAGCGCAGTTAAGTAAATGCAGACGTGTCTTCGAGCGGTCCACATGATTTAATGCCCAAAAGGCCTTGAACTAATCAAACGTCGAAAATATGTCATTAGATTCATTAGAGGTTTTGACGGAAGCCGAGAAGGTGGAGCAGAACGCTGAAGGAGGCTGTACTGACCTGTGGCTGGTTTGCAGAATGGGAACAGCGCCATGCCGTGACACGCTCGTGGATAAACACACAAACGCTTTGCCCAAAAAAAAAAAAAAAATTGGCTCTCTTTCTTTGTCACTCGGTGTTTCTCCCGAGCTATTTAAAACGTGCAGCTTTCCGGTTATTTTTCTTTAACTCGAACCCCCTGTTCTTCTCTCGTCCGTCGCCTCACTTTTTTTCTCCCGAACGTCCTCCTCCTCCCCCATTTCCTCAAGACTCCGCAGTTTCCATTTCTGCGGTGAAACCAAAGAAACCAGATGTATGTGGAATTTGGGCAATGAAAACAAGTAGAGGGGCTGCTTCGAATAAGACAGGGTTACAAAGCCACGGCCCGCGGGGTGTTTGAGGCCCGTCAACCTTTTTTTGTGGTCTGAGGCACATAAAAAAAGAACTTGCTATGGGATGAAAAGAAAGAAAAACAAAAAAGGTGGGGATGGGCAGCGTTACGAGTGTAGGTGTCGAAAAAGTCTGTCTACTACTACGAATAATGATATACATCTTCATATACAAAGTCACCCCCCCCCCCAAAAAAAATACAGCTAAAATAGTGACGGAATGTCTCTGATATCACTGTGTGTTTCAGGAAAAAAAAAAGGCTTCCTCCACCTCCTGCTTAGTTTCAAGGTCTGATTTGTGAACATGCAGTGCCCTCCGGAATTATTGGCACCTCTGGTTAAGATGTGTTCTTTAGCTTCTAATACATTTCTCATGAAAATCTTTTTTTTTCCTTAATAATTTAAGAACAGAATAAAAAAAAAAAGAGGAAAATCCAACTTTTAATTCAAGTGCATTTATATGAGACCAAGGTCTAAAGTGGAATTCAAAACGCCAAACCTTCATGCCACTTCAAAGCCTTCATGTTTAGTTTTTTTTTTTTTTTTACTTGAATCCGTCAGTGTTTGTTTTTGCTGCAGAAATCAAACGTTGCAAGAAAATCCACAAGAGGTTAATTTGCAGTTTATTTAACGATAAATCTCATATTTTTTTGTACATCCATGACAGAAATTGCAACATAATATTGATTTGTGCAAACAATTCGGAACGGAAGCATCAGCCAAAAAAAAAAGAACAAACAAACATAAATGAGCAAAATTTCAGCTACGCTCTCGAGGTAATTTACAATGCAGCATTTTCCCCAAATATCATCCTTTTCCTTTCGCCTGATTGGCAGGGAAGCGGGGCTGGCAGTTTCACACTGGGATCTCGAGACTCTGCATGAAAGCTCACTTGGTACAAATAAATAAATAAAAACTTGCAAAAGATGATTTAACCCTTTCAGGGACAGCGGTCACTACAGTGGACAACTTATCATGTTCTCAGGTTACAGGTTATCATTATTGGTGCATGAAAGAGTTAAAATAGCTCACTACGTGGAGATGAATGCTGCTGTCCTGTAATAGTAACAATAACACAACTTGAATGCATTGCAGACAAATGTGCTTGCAGGTTGTCAAGCAAAGTCTCTAACCCACAGCTGACGTTTCCTATCAAATAGGTCCAGTAGTACCAGAGTAGTGCTTTCACTGAAGTGAGTACTGCAACACAAAGAACGGCTTATATTTGACAAATACGGTTACAGATGCAGAACAATCAACATCTCTTTTCGCTGAAAGACACAAAAACGCGAAAAACCATTCGGCCGTGTTCCTATTCTCGCCACGCTGATGTTGCGCTAATGAAGCGAAATCAACAGTTTTCGGGTTTGATATATATTCTTTCCGTAAAATATGAGAATCCTTAGAAAAATACGTCTTTGAATGCAGCATTGCAGTTTGAGAAAATAAAAATGCAAAAGAAGGTTACGTTGTTTTTGTACGATTTTTTTTCATTTCGTTTAAACATGTAGCTACTCTTAATTGTTTTGTTTTGTTTTTTCCAGAAGGGAGGCCAGAGCTTTAAATAGTCAGACAGAACAGTTGTTCTCTCTGTGTTATTTCACCATATAGTAGAATGTATGTTTTGTCAACATAGGCTTTGAGAAAGGTTTGTGGATATCCTGAGAATAAGTCACCGGTTAGCAATATATATATATGACTTAGAGAGTAAATATGGAGGACTTGGGGGGGCAACCTGCAGAACCCAATAAAAGACCTTTGAGGTCCTTTTTTTTCCTTATATTCCCAATTTTATTCTCCTTTCATTTTTATTTTATTTTTTTTGCCACATCCCTCTACTTCCCAACCAATACACAAGCACACTGTTGTATCCTCTCTCGCTCTCGCTTGCCGTCTCTCTCATTTCTGGTCATCATCTATCATCTGAAACAAGGCCTGCAGCAGGCGGTCATCTCTATGCCTGTATGGCTTGGCGCTGTAGAAGCCATCACTATAGTCACTGTAGACACTGTGCCCCGGGCCAGCGTACTTGTCGATCATGTCCAGAGCTTGGTACAGCTTCTGTGGGGGGATTCGCGTTGCCAGGAGGGAGGACCCCCTTCCGGGATGCTGCCTCCCCCCGGCTGTTGGGGGCTCCTGGAAGGTGGGGCTTTGCCTGTTGAAGGCTGTCTGCAGGAGACGCAGCAAGGCCTGTGTGGGGGAGTACGGGGGCGTTGCTGGCTTTTGGGCTTTCTTGAGTGCGTCAGAAGCAGCTAAGGCTTGTGTTTTAGTCTTCATAGGTGGAGGGGCCCGAGTGGGTTCCTGCATCGCCAAACAGATGAAGAAGATGGAGTAACAGGTCAAAAATGCCCTCAAAAGGGTGCAAAAGAAATGAAGGACAAAATTCAAGTTCTACTCGCTCGATCTTTTTAAAATGAAGCTTCAATTACCTTTGCTTTCTTGCCTTTGGTTTCTCCTCTCAATGTGACGTTTTGTTTTGATTACCATCTTAAGGGTAGTGTTAGATGATAACGTGGTATAGTGAAGATGGCAAACGTAGCAAATGCAACGGTGTTTTTTCCACAATGTAATGTATTTCTCTATTTTTATTTATTATTATTTGTCATTTTTCTCAATAGTTATCAGGACTAAAATGTCTTGATAATTTTTTTATCATTTTCCCTGAGTTCCTTATTTCCTTTTTAAATTTTTTTTACACTTGTGTCTCGTGAGATTAATGAGAGAAAGCATCAGATGTGCTGCGGGAAATTAATCCAGTCTCACTTAGGTGATACAAAAATCTTTGTCAATTATTTATAGCGGTGCCATCTATCCATAATTAACGTGTGGATGGAACATTGGCAACATTTTTTTTTGTTTGGTGGTATGCCGTGAGAGTTTTTCGACAAAGTGTTAAGCTGTGTGTATTGGCATAATCAAATGTAATCAAATAAAATGTTCTGTAATTTGTCAAGCGGTAATGCCACGGTTACGGTGAGTCTTAATTCCAAACACAACCCTCCACCAACAACAAAATGACTATCATGCTGCGATAAAAACATTTTCATTCATCCGTCAAATTCAGTTATAAAAGATGCCTTTTTCAAATAACCCCAAGATCTAATTACCGTGTATTATTTGAACAAAGTCCTGCTATTTATTTATTCTTTCAATGAAACCCAATGACGCTTCGGTTGTAACAAGTAGCAAGTGGTTGTTTAGCCTTCAACGTGCTCGTGCTTACCACCATCATGTCATCCATATGTTCCACACCACGCCGGTCATTCTGCACAGCATTGTAGGGAATATACACTCGAGGCTTCTTCATGTGCTCGGGCTTCTCGGATGTTCCATGGAGAATCAGCTTCCAGCTCAAGATCCGACCCTCATTCTCCATACGGCCCGACTGTTTCAACAAAAGAGGATTAAGCTCAGGAGGAATAGACCAAAATGCAAAACATCATTCCTTTGTCGGTTCTAATTTTCAAAAGGGACACATGATCTGGAGCATCTGTTTAGAGATCAATAATCGTAACATTTCTGCTGTTTTGAGCTGAACAAGTTTCTTTGTAGATGGTTCCTAAGGGCTTCAGGCCATCACTCACGGTGTCAGTTATCTTGATGGTCCAAGTACCAGAAGGGTCTTCACCCCATGTGTGGACAGACATGAAATCCCAGTTTCTAAAACCGTTGGAGGACGTGTCACGCTCGCGCTCAGCTAGCAGCACTGTGCTGGTGCCTGTAGGGGAAGGG
>CAAKHF010015982.1:119500-131651 GCA_901007745.1 Hippocampus kuda
GGGGGGGGGGGGGGGGGGGGGGGGGGGGGGGGGGGAAACTTGGTCATTTCACACACATGGATTGTGTGTGCGTATATTTTTGTGTGTGTGTATCTGTGCGCTTATCTCACCAGCTGGCGAGGTAAGTGTGATATGGAGATCGCCTCTCCTGGTGTATTCAATGCTAGCCTCCACCTGCACATGTTCCAGTGAGCCAATGGAGTTCTCCTGCCCCGCACAGGCTTTAGTTGGAATCTCTATGGTGGTCTCCCCTGCTGCTTTCAAATTCCTGCGGGATGCATTAAAATTGCAGAGAACATTAGATGGAAAAAAAAAACCCAGCTCCATGGTGATAGAACGCTGTCATATCTGCTTGGTGGTTTACTAATGGGTTCTAATTTTGAACCGCAGTCTTCAAACAACAGCATTAGCAAACAATAAAAAAACACTGCACACACAGCTAATGAGGTGAGGGATGATGTTAAGAAAGCAAATGACTCCATGGTAAAGCCATCTGAACAATGTTGGGGAGCGGGGGGGGGGATATGGCAACGTGAAATGCATGAACATACTGCACGTATCTTGACCGCTGGGGTATTCATATGTTTTTTAAATGATAGAAAATTTTAGTGTCCTCTTTTCTAAATTGCTTTTCCCCCCATCCCAGTTCAGTAATGATTGAAAAACGTCTGCTGCAAAAATTTTGGTGTACAGCAGGAGTTGGGTATAAGACCACTAAGCATTGATAGAAATTTGGAGTTGTTGCTATTGAGTCCTATAATCCAAAAGGAACCAGGCAAATAGCAAATTCAATATGGCACGTCAGATGTGGTCAGTTAAAGCTGCTGCGCGTTGATGGTATGACATAAACATTAGTTTGCTTCAACAACAAAGGTCATTGGAGCAGACTGCTTGAGTTGTGTCACTAATCCCCAAATAATTAAAAATAGAAGATTTCTTTAAAAAAAAAAAAAAAGGACAAATGCTTCATCTGTTGTATTCTTTTCGGCAGCTTTGCATTTTCTGCCAGGAATTAAATTACTTTTGGGAATTAACAATTAGCATGACCTAGATTTTAATGATGGCAGATGTCATAGTTAATAAAAAGCTTTCCAATTCATTTTCCATGGCGCCAACAATGCTCTCCGGATTTAGTCTCATTGTTACTGCCGCGATAATCATCATTGAGCAACAGATGCGTCTTGACTAACACAGATGGTTTAAGATATCTTTGTTTGACCCAAAACTCTTTTCGTTTGGATCTTTGTGTGAGACACGTTCAAAGTCAGCTGAGTTTAGATACGAGTCACGCAATTCATGATCATTAGCTACTGCTACAGAATCGTTGTTTACATCTCAAATACGGGTTGATCACAAGCCCATGCTGACGCAGTAGTAAACCGTGTTTACTGTAAATATTCTTATGGAAAATACCCTTCTAGGCCATGAGTATAAAATAATAAAATGGAAAAATAAAGTACTGCAATACCTGAGCATGCGTACTTTTGCGTGTTTGCTGCTGCTGTGCAAACCTCAAAATGTCAACATTTCATTAAGAACTTGTGTATGAAACCCTTTTAGCTAAACAATAGGCCATGATCATAAACAAACAAGTGGGGGTGGGGGAGGGGGGGTACGGCTGTAACTGAGCAATAATGCCTGCTGATAGGAACCTTGAAAATGCAGTATTTCGTGACGATAAACTGATGACCCCTTGAGTTGGTAATGTGCAACTGCAAAGTCCTCAAAGACAAGATGGCACCAAAATACCCCAATAGAAATCTGTGCCATTTGAGTTTCAATTTTGGACATTTTTACTTCTTGAAAAAAAAATCTGTGTTATAAATTCAAATTCAAGTTCAGATGGCACAGATCTACTTCCATAGAGTTAGTCCAACTGGTTAGCTACTTCTTTGATCCATTGACTTACCTGGGCTGGAAAGAGTCATCCCTCACAATGCATTGCTTTTTTTCTGGCACATGCTTCCACGTAGCAGGGTCAGCGAGGTCAACCAAGGCTTTGGCATTGAGAAGTCCAAAACCAAAACGGCTGTTGACCATCAGTCCCGCTCCATTCCTCTTCCAACCTGGATTATTGGCCAAGGGATCGAACTCTGACGTCCAGACCACAATGTGCTGCAGGTCTCTCCAGGTCAGATCTGGACTAGATAGGGCGTGTGGAATATCAATGAATTTGCATCTATGGATATTAGTTCTCAATCATCTTTCATTCGTAGGCTTGCCTACTTTTGCTCCAGTGCCAAGGCAAAGATTCCCGCAGCTAGCGGTGCGGACGCAGATGTTCCGGTGTGAGTCTGAGTGCACTCATTGTGTAGATCAGCGCTGGTCTGGAAGGACGGTAGACAAACAAATGAAACTCAACTTATTTTTTTTAATGAGCCCCTCATAATGTTAGAGGTGTGTATCAGTCGTAGCCCTTCGCATTACTCGGTACCCAAGGAATGGGTTGCCAACTTGCATCGCTCCATTTTAGGTACATTCACTGCCATTGACGGCTAAAGAAGTCAAATGTTCTAATGTTTTACCATGGGCTGGCCGTGAACAAGTTTTAATCTTGAAAGAGTTTTCTACAAGTGTGAGCCAAATACAAGTTTGTCAATTGCCGGTACAAAGTGTAAAACTACTCACAATCCTCTGGTCTGTGTAGTCTCCACTGCTGTACGCTGTAGCCAGTGTGGAGGAGCACTTTTCAGCGTACCACGGAGACAAGCCCTGCTGGGAGGCGCTGCTGATTGAGATAGTGTAGATGCTGTCTGTGTAGCCATCACAGTCACAGTTATCCCCCTGGCGGCCACCGTTACCTGATGCCCAAACAAAGATTGAGCCCTTCCCGCCTCGGCCCTGGAGAAAGGCACGAAGGACAGCAGTGAAGCAAGAAATGAGACGTTTGTTTTTGTGTTGACCATGGATTATTTCTAATGCAGAGGAAAGATTTCATCCAAGGTATCCTGTCCTCTAAGCAAAGCAGCTAAGCATCTTGTCATTATTGATTGTGTTCTGTTTGATTCCCACCAAGGGCGGATAACAGAGCCCTGAAGGAACCTCGGTGTGACATCCTGCCAGCTCAGTAAAAGCTGCCTAATGATTCACCTTCTGGATGCCGTACTCGAAGGCTTTTTGAGCCAGACGACCTGGACCTTCGACGGTTTTGCCATCGTCATTGGGTCCCCAACTAGCACTGTAGATGTCCACGTGCTCTGGATTGAAGCCAATCGAGCTGGCCTCGATGGCATCCGTCACAATCCCATCCAGCATACGAATGCCTGAGTGGAAGGAATGTGAAACCGAATGAAAAGTAAGATCATTTTTCTAAGATGTTCTACATCCTAAGATGTAGGCAACAAGTGGCATCAAAATGTGGTCTAAAAATATTGTAGACCCCCAAATCCCGCGATTTGTGCAGAATGTAAGACTCGCAATCAATTACTGTCAGCGTTCATCATTTTACATACATGCTCGGTCATTTCTCAAGGACAAAAGAAAAAGCCTCTCACCTCCAACTTTGGAATTGAAGGCCACGCCAACGCCGCATTTATTGTTGTCTGCTTGCATGGCGATCTCACCGGCACATCTGGTCCCATGCCTGAGAGACAAGATCCTCATTATGTGGTGCAATTACATTTGTTGTCTTTTTATTGGGGCGGGGGGGATGGCAGGGGGGGGGGGGGGTCAAATGCTTCCGTCTAGATTCCAATCTAAATCTCCAGTCCAAGACCGGTCTCAAAACTTTCCACTTTCTCATGTGGAATATTGATTGATTCTAAAATTCCCTCATATAGAATCGTGGCAGATGTATACGGATGGGAAGTGATGCATGCAGAACAGCAGCATTGCCAGCATACTTGTTTTCATTGGTGGCGTCGTATCTGGGGAACGGGTCGGCGTCGTTGTCATTGAAGTCATAGCTGGCTGCTGCATCCTTGAATAAAAATGACAGGCGATATCAGATTGTCAAAAGAAGTCAAGCGAGAAGAAATCATTTGACGTTTCTCCTCAAACAGCACAAAAGTGTATTTACTCGGCCACCATTCGCGCAAGCATGAAAAATTCCATCTAAATGAAGGCAAAAGTAGTCTTTGCCTCGTAAGGTGTCACCACCAGCGTTGCTATGGTAACAGCAGAAGGAGACGACTGGGCGGTCTCCATGGTAACAAGATCTTACGTAGTTGGAGTAGATGTCTGTGTGATTCCATTCCAGTCCGTCATCCAGAACAGTGATGACCACCCCTCTGCCCGTGATGCCTTTCTGCCACACCGGGATGACGTGCAGGTCCAACTTAGGCAGGGCCGACGACGTGCGTGTGTCTTGCTGCATGGGAGACAAGGACAAAAGTCAACGACTGCTTCTCCAGAACACAAAGCGCATCGAAAAAGGCTCTTTAAATGTTATCATGTGTCGTAAAAGGTTAGGCGATAAAAGCTTTTCAGCCAGTGGCAGTTCTGGTCTTTCAAGACTGTATAGTGTTGGATTTTTTTTCTTTTTTTGGCGTGGCTCAAGTCCACTCCCGTAGCCACTTGTTGGTGCGCTCTGAGGCTTTTGTGTCTTCCAGTACCTGATTAATTTAACGCTGAAGCGCAGGTCAACCTGCATAACTTTTCATTTGCCTTGTGTTTGTTCCCACTAGATTATTTAGAAATCCACCCCCGCCCCCAAAAGACTCTGACATAAATAAATTTGGGTACTACAAAAATAAATGCGGCTGATACTCAAAAGAGTCTTTCTCGTTTACTCTCGTTCTCCTTGCGCGTGATGCTCAGACGCTGCAGAATGCCACCGCAGGATGTGACTCATGCTTGTTGTGATGCATCGCATCTTTTCAACCCTCTCCTCAGCTCCTGAAATGCTCCCCTTTTAGAAACCTGATCCATTCTCTGATGTTGCATTTTTGTTTGGACAAACTATAGCACAACCCCACTTCATGCAGGGATTTCTGCTTTTTTTAATACTGAGTGCTTGCTTTGTTGAAACACCAAATCCCTTGTTGATGAGCCGAACATGTTCAACGGCACAAAGCAAAAACACACACACACAGCAGACAGACACAGGCTCAGCCATGCGGGCAGGCAATGAGTCACAGCCTGATTAAATTTTCAGGCAAGACATAATGGCATCTCACTCAGGTCTCCCCCTCGGTTGCTTTGCTGCGTTGCTCATCCCACTTCATCACGCATGTAGCTCCGCCCACTCCAGAGGAAGCAAACATGGCATCTGCCAGCGTCACCATCCTCTGACCTGTCACTCCTTCATTCGTTCTCTTCGTCACCACTTCCCTTCACTTACAAATGTAAATGTGGTGTTGTGCTGTTGGTGTTGTTTTTGTGTCAACTATTCTGCATGATATTTATTTTCATGAATGACTCACTGTGTAGTAAAGTGAGGAGCCGATACATGAAGTGGCATTTTGAGTTAGTCATGCTACTTTGTTGCAAAAAAAAAATAAAATAAAATAAAAATGTTTTTTTTTACCCAATTTCCACAAATGTATGACTCATATTAGGTCACTGCAGGTCTGGAGAACCTGGCAGTTCAGTGGGCTCTCTTTTCCCACCTTTCAGAAAAGCACTGTGAGGCAGTACACATTTACGATAAATGTTCCCCAGCTAATGAGCTCAGTGGGTTGGTTTCCCCACGATGTGAGCCATTTAATAGCGAGTCGATCCAATCTGATACGCTTTTGATGCGCTGATCGCGGATTAACGTGAGTAAAAGCCTCATTCTGTACAACACCATCCAAAGTGGTCAAGCCATGGTCAGGATGGCCAAAGTAGTGAACATGTTGGTGATGTATAACCCAGACGGGTGCACGTGGCTGTGAAAACCGACCGCTCTGTGTTCCAACTTGGCCCGCATGGGCCAAAAATCCCATTCAGGGGAAACTGGGAAGGGATTTAACGCATTGTGCTGTGCTCTGCTGCATCCTGTTGGATTATATTCTCTCCGGCACATTCATCCCCACTCGGACAGCAGAACCAATTTGGCAAATGGATCTTTTGGCCACAATGCTTGTTTTATTGTTTTACGTGTTTGTTTGTTTGTTTGTTTGGTTGGGGTTTTTTTCACTCCATCTTTAGTCTCTAATGTTAGCCAAGTGGGAAGAGAGCAGGGAGCACCATGCATTTAGCTGCCCATGCAGCCTTTGAAAAGCTTCAGAACCAACTCTGGGGAAAACTGCGAAGCCGTGAGCAATGAAAAACCGTCAACCAAACAACATGACCTGACATATCAAGATGGATCCCAGGCGTCTTAAGCAGCAGAGCCTTCGACCACAGTATTCATGCGGAGACAAATTAACATGTCTCATGACAAACTGATGTGCCACAGTGACAGTGGTTGGGAATCACTGCTCTGTCAAGTGTTTCCTGGCAGACTCACCAGGTACCACTGCTGGTTCCACATGGGATCATCAAACAGCTTGTCCGCCGGGCAGTCCCTGCACTGCCCAATGGAAGCTCGCTTGCTGCGCCGTTTCTCATACTGCTGCTCTGCCCACAACACCTGCGGAAGAGGAGGTTACTTTGTGTTCAAGGTAGGACAGAATATATGTGCAAAGACTCGCCCAGCTGAACATTCAAAAGGCACCACTCACCCGATCATCCTCCGACAGCTGCCTGGTGACGTGCGTGGCGCTTCGCTTCATCCTGCGGGGATGTTTGCGATGTCTGAACAAGAAATGGTCCTTCAGGGCCCCAATCTGCATGGATCATATACAGTGAGGATGAATAATGATGGCAAACAATGCTTGTTGATCTCTAGGATCAATTTGAGGCATCAGAGATTGAATTATGTTTTTCTCATCAGTTACAATTTTAACATTGTATTTCTATCCAAGACCGCATCCCCAACACTTGCATGATATGAGAACCAAGATGATAAGGCTCTGTTGATTAGTGATGGGCGAGTATCGACACCAAGAATCGGTATCGGACTGATACCAGCCTTATTTCAAGGCATTAGGAACCTGCAAAGAATGCCGATAGCAGTCACCGATACTTAAGGCAAAAAAAAAAATCTGACATCAAATAAGTCTTCCTTACCAGACGTTGGTGCTATACTGCTGCCGTTTGACACATAAGCGAGTTATCATATATTTGACGACAACAGAAAGGTCAAGTTCAGAATTATCTTGTCAGTGTGTTCATTTAAAATTGTATGTATCATAAATACTCGTGGTATCTGTACTTGGTATCGGGATCATGAGTACTCAAATATGACTCATACTGGCATCGGTCTGGAAAAAAAAAAAGCGGTATCAAACATCTCTAATATGGATGAGCTAATATTTTAACAGTGTTATCAATGATGCTGTTTACAGCACTTTGGAAGCACATTGAAGGGTTTCCGTTATCATGGTTACCTTTCTTTATTCGGTTCTACATCATTAGTGCACACTACAGCCTGAATAATAAGGACGTTGTTTTACAAATACAAGCTGGCCATTTTTACCTTTGTGAAGACACCAATCTTCTTCTTTTTCTTCTCCTTTCGGTGCCAATAAGCCATAATATTTACCTTTGATCTTGTGTACATATATTTTTTTGGTTTGTTTGTTTTGGGTCTCATTAAATGATTTGTGTGTACCTAATGTCGTGGCCAGTGGATGTCTTACAAATACTGCTGGAAATATCAATTCAGATGATGGATGGATGGATGGATGTTGTAGTGAACTGTTGGGCTACCATAAAAGCTATTATTTTTCCACTTAAACGCTCTCATTGGAAAGCAGAATTTTTACAAAGGTTTTGAGGTACTGACGCCTAATTAACGTTTCTCGTTCCCGTGAGGGCGATTACAAAGATCTTCCATTATAGTGATCACGAATCAAAATGAGAGTTTTGGTTTCAGGAAGTCCTTCAGGTGACCGGTGCCTACCTGTCGGACCAATTGGTAGTCCAGCTCCCGGGCGATCTCCGCCGCGGCATCCAGTCCACCCGGGATCTCGACGGCCCACTCGTTCAGATACTGTCTGTCCACATAAGGCGAGCCCACGGAGAGTGGAATCACGGAGGAGAGGACGGCGAGAAAACAACACATCACCGCGGGACGGCATCTCAATTCCATTTCAGAGGAAATTCAACCAGATGAGGGGTGTAAAAAATAAAATAAAATCACACAGCACAGGTTGGGCGTTACCGTAAAAACACCTAACTGGTAAATCTGTTCCGAGATTGGTGTGCGATTTTTCCCCCCAATACGCGTTTTTATCCCGTCAAGGAAACACTTAGTGATGGATCGAGAGTGCGCGTGCATTTGGGAGTGCGCGTGTGCGTTCACGGCAGGGGGAGGGCTGTTCGATATACGTCACGGTACAGATGCTATGACGTCTGACGTCTATTAGTTCGTGTCCCACCAGGCGTAGCGGGAGGTGAGCCTAAAAATATCCCAGAATGAGGAGCGGTAAAGAAAGAAGACATGTAATAACATATAAATCAATCATCATCTGATTATATTAATCTGAATTGAAGAAAAAACACGGATTCGTTTTTCTTTTAATTCCTTTACGATCGTTGTACATGATGCGTTCACTTGCAACCGAAATCTGGATGAAGCTTTGAGATGCATTGGATTTCTTTTTCTTCTTCTTCTTCTTCTTCTTCTTCTTCTTCTTCTTCTTCTTCTTCTTCTTCTTCTTCTTCTTCTTCTTCTTCTTCTTCTTATTATTATTATTATTATTGTTATTCTTATTATTGTTATTCTTATTATTATTTGAACAGAGCAGGAATATCTGAAAATGTTTCATTATGAAGGTCCGCACTGTACCGAAAAGGCAACATTAGTAATAGCAAACACCTGCTCAGCAACAATCAAAAGGCCTGGAGGAGCACAAGTTTGGGGAACAAAAGGAGCAGTATGACACAAACATGTACAACTGCTTGGCAGAGGAGTTTTTAGCAAAGTCATGAAAATGCTTGTCCTTTTCCAAAGAACCCCTTTTTCGAACGAACATACAGCGGACAGCTCCACTTTGTTTTATTTGATGTGGAAGAAATACCGTAAATGGCAGTCAATTCCAAATTTGTGCGATACATAACATGAGACCAATTTATGCTTTACCCAACAATATCTTTGGATCAAAAAAATGTTTTTTTTTTTTTCAAGTGGAAGAGGAAGTAAGCTCGACTAATAATGAGGATGCTGAGCTGGAGCTGTTGTCGGTATGGATGATCAAACAGTGGAAGGTTATCGCACAATAAAGGAGGGAGTCCATGTCAGACAAGCTGTGTAGTGAGAGCAAACAAACATGGCTCACAAGGGCACAAAAAAAACTCGTTGTAATGGACATGTACAAAACAAGACAAAGGAGGGTGATGTGGTTCCAAAAGAGGGAGCTTCTCAATGACGTTGAATGGACTGTGTGCACGGCAGCGAATGACCAACTTCCAGTGGAAAAAATATTCTGAGGTGTCGGGGCTTCCGGTTTACGTTTATTCCAAGTTACAGGAAAAATTATCTTTTTTTAAACTGTATTAAAGTGGATTTTTGTAATAGGTATATTCTATAGCTCAGAGCTGACTCTGTTCGAAGTGGAAATGTTCGCGGAAGAAGTAACGTTTTTCGTGACAAAGCTGAAGGCATGGATGGCTCACCAAGCCAGCTCTGGTGGCCATTATTATTCAGCTTTTTATTTGAGCACATTCACCAGTGAGCCGGTACTTCAAAGTTTAAACATTTGTCGAAACAATTTGACTATTGAACATGGAATTGACGAAGGCAATCTGTCCGTCTTTCTCTGTGTTTGTCCTTGCTCGGCTACGTGCTTTCTCTCGCCCTCTCTCCGCCGGCGGCGATAGCAAGTCAACTGCTACTTCACGAAATTTCGTGAGAACATTAACCTCATCCAGTCAGTACACTACATGCTTGTCAGTGTTATTCTTGAATTTTTAGTTTTCTTTTATGTTTGCATGAGCTCCACTTTGTTGAATCTGCACCATAGAATGTGACAAAAAAGGCTTTCTATCCTGTTTTGTGATAGTTTTAGTGCTCTATGAATGAAGTTGAGCTGAGCATGTCAAAATCGGCCTCTATTTTCACAGGCCTCCATGTACTGAAACACTACAAATGGCTCATGAAATGTGATGCAGTGCTTGGATCGCTCCGCCGACACTTTAATAGCTGGAACAATGAACAAGTTAACACATCATTTCCGGTAACTTGACGTAATGTCAGCAGTCTGCCAGTACACTTTTAAAGAGTTTGACGCAATCGCTATGCGTTAGACTAGCTGCTGGAAGTTAGCACGCCTCCGTAGCCGAAATGCGGAAATGATGCGTGCGTCGAGTCCATTAGATGTGTGGAGGCTCATACTGACTGATTAGCTCTGCTCATCTGGTGGTGAGCAAACACCTTGGCTCAGGGTCAGCTATATAATCCGCCTTTACCTAGCAACAGCTATTTGCTTTGAGAGGAGGCATTGCAAACACACACGCGCGCAAGCACGCACACATACACACAGTTGGAAAGCCACAGAAAACAACAGCAGGATAGATACTGGCATTTGCAGCAGTATGTGGGCTTTTCACGGAACTGTGTCTTCCTCATCGGTTGCGGCATCATCTTTCTGTCAGATGAGAATGTGTATTTGTGTGTGTGTGTGTGTGTGTGTGTGTGTGTGTGTACGTGTGTTTCTTTCACAGTAATGGACTCAGATCACTCATGTGGGTTCCCCTTGACCATCCACAGAACAAAAACATTGGATGAGGTCAGGGGTGTGACTGCATTTTGTGCACTCAGTATGTTTTTTTGTTTTGTTTTTTTTTCCAGTTGTGAGATCGCTTATGGCTTGTGGATTGACGCACATGAAGCTGCAGGGGCCCTCGAGGAGTCAATTCAGTGAACTGTAAGGCACCCAAAATCAATTCAATGTGGTAAATACGAGGAAAGACATCATGCGCGCTTCCTGCACCTTGTGCAGTTTTATGATCATTTTAGGTTGATTGAAGATTCTAAATTATCCATGTTGGTGTCAACAATTGTATCACATACCCTGTGATTGTCTTGCAACCTTAAGGATCACAAGCACCAAAGTGAATACTGTTGATGGAAATATTTTGGTCATGCTGATAATTTAGGAAGTTGAATACATTTGCTAAACACTGTAAATCTGCCGTGATGGAGAAAAGATGCAAAATTGAAACATTGGGTTCCATCGTCTTTTGTCAGCAAAGTTGTACAATGTTGCACAAATGTCAAGTCCATCAGTTAATGGAGCGAAAATGTCATCCAGACTGGCATGTAGAGAGAGGAAATGGGACACTGATGTGACACAATACATATGGTTATCAACAAGTGTGAAGGTCAGGAAAGTGAAAGCTTTGAGTCTTGATGTCATGTACATCTGAACGTGGGGACCAACAGGATGTACCCATGAGGACTTTTATGTGTGTCATCGCAGCTCTTTTACGACACTGTAATAATCTTGTGAGCTCCACGTACAGTGCGCTGTATGATGTACAATAGACTGCATTTATTGTTTTCAGCAATATAAATCTGGTTGCCCTTTTTGTCTTTATAAAAGAAACACTATCCGATCTCGCTAGCTAGCAAGCGAGCCAGCTCACTCTGGCACTTTCTATGCCATACAAACAAGATAATCATCATAAAAATAATAGTAGTCATAATAGCAACGTTTTTGCTGCTGATTCTGAAAATTACATAAATTTCCTTGAATAGGCTCGAATTTATGAGATATCAATATATTTGGCAATTACAGTAAATGGTTGAAAAGTGTTTGTGCTTTGATATCACCCGTTTTTGCATTTTTTACCGTTCCACCCAAAGAAATTTTTTGTTGGGTGCATGTGATAAAATTATGGAAAGAATTTCCACCTTGTTAAAATGCCTATATTTAGTGAGATACAATTTTGTTGGACCAACTGATTGCAAATGTGTTGAGTGAACACGGGGTGTCATTTTTGGATTCAGGAACATCAAAATGTCAAAATCCCCTAAATACACGCAAATGTGTGTCGACCAGTACTGCAATAATTGTATTGTATTGTATACAATAATATAATAGTAATAATAATAATAATGCTTTAGATTGAATGTATTTATTTTATTCCACTAGAGGGCAGCATTGAATGACTACTGCAAGCGTCACCAATGGAAACACGATGACGTAACGATGACTCATCTTGTCCACTGGTTTGGGGC